>UCOK01019912.1:0-221579 GCA_900474325.1 Synergus umbraculus
GTTATATATGCGTTAAAATTTACAAATATCGATTATTTGTAAGTATATTTATAATATAGCAACGAATAAACCGTGTTCTTAATTAATAATTGTTTTTTAAGACATTTTTTTCAATTTTTATTTAACTCAGCTCCTACTTTAATACTCTTATAGCCAGAACAATGTTATTGTGTGTATAAGGAGCGTCAAAGTAGCACCATATTTCGACTCGTTTTAAAAAGAAACTAAGCCCCTACTTTGACGCTCCAAGTGGAATATTTGGAAATTTGTGCCCGTTAGAGCGCCAAAGTAGACGCAAAAATCGCATTGAAATAGCCTCTACTTTAAAACCTTAGCCCCTATAAATGAGAGCGTGAAGAGCGTCAAAGTAGGGCCTATATTTCGACTCGGGATGTGTTAAATTAAATCGTAAACAATTAGAGCAAAAGAATATGTTTATCCATATATGTGATTCAAAAGTTAATTTACTTTATTATTCTCTTGATCAACTCTATATTAATTAATTTATTACTAAAAATGTATAATTAGAAAAGCTTTTAATTTTGCATATATCTAACTATAAAATCTGAAGTACTTTCAAATAAATTCATGTTATAATCTTGCCACACATAGTAAAATTTATGGAGATGTATATTTTCTTTTTTGTAAACGTCCTGAGGGTGTGGAACATAAAATACTTTTTATCAGACTTTTTTTAAAACTTTTTAAAAGGGACTACTTCCTTGTCCTGAAAAATAAATATTTTTTATTACTTTTGATGTATTAATTTTACCCGTGCTTTTATTTTATCAGAATAGATACATGAAAATAATAAAAGAAACTTTAAATTGCTGAATCATAAACACACAGAATTGTTAGAAAGATCTTTTCAAAACATTTTCTATAATGCGCATGCATCGGAGCAGAAAATATGCCATCCTGACATTTCAATGCTCCTTTACATTGTGAAATTTTCTGAAGTTTCTGCCAGTAGATTATGTCCCATATTTATATACCTGAAGAGAAATGCTGACAGTCTAAGTGGAAATGTAAAAAAAATATCTGAAGCACTTTCAGATAACTTAAAAATCTAAAATAATTAAAAATACACTTATTCTATTTTTATTAGATTTAGTTTTTTATAATACATGGACAATTTTTCTCATTGCAGTGAATTTCGATCATTTCGAAATTCTGCGAGCGATTGGAAAAGGCAGTTTTGGAAAGGTAAGTTTTTCAACATTAGCTGAAGAATTTAACTCACGTTAAATTAAAAAGGGGAGATTAATAAAAACGTTACAATCATTATTAAAAAAATCCTCGAGAAAATTGTCTTGTTATTTTCGTTCGAGGAAAACAAGAGAATTTTTTCAATAGGGTGATGTATATAATTATATAGATATGCTCATCTGTATCCGTTAACGAGCAAGTGCCTTGTTATAAGAAGAATGAAAAGAAATAGAGTGATACTTGTCTTCTTTTTTATTCAAGGTCTGCATTGTAAAAAAGAAGGATCGCACAGGAATGAAGTATGCCATGAAGTACATGCACAAGTGGGAATGTGCAGAAAGGGGTGCCTTGTCTAACGTTGCCAGAGAAGTGGAGATCCTCTCGAAGCTCGAACACTGTTTTTTAGTGAACTTGTGGTTTAGTTTTCAAGGTTCGCTTTAGCAATTTCTCACTCGAATTTCCTCTAAAGCCTCACCTTTCAGTAAATCTTAGCTTCCAAAGCGAATTTCGTACTCTCATTCTTTCCTTCATTTTCAGAAGAATCTGAATTAGTTTCAGATGAACTAAAAGCATATATTTTACACCTAAAACATTTTCCCTTCAGTATCAATAAATAAAACATAAACGTCGCCACTATAGATGTTTTGGAAATCGTTTTCATTTCATATCTGGGAAAATCGTTCCAATTAATTGATAAGAAGTGAAACAGAAAGGCTGAAGAAAATTTCAGAAAGAAATGACTTTATTTGAGAAACACTCGAACTCTATAAATTAAACCTATATATTTGTCGACTTTTAGTGAAATAATCAGATATTTTATATAAATGAGCTTTTTAGAGAAATTAATTGTGTGACAGCTAATTACTTTTAATTGCTTTTTAGATGAGGAAGATTTATTCATGGTATCCGACCTTCTTCTGGGGGGAGATCTCAGATATCATATCCAACAAGTAGTTAAGTTCAGTGAGGAGAGTATCGTACTCTTCGTTGCTGAAATTGCCCTAGCACTGGATTATTTGCAAAAAAACAAAATTATCCATAGGGACATAAAACCGGATAACATCGTTTTGGATGAAGAGGGTATGTTCCTTAAATATAATCTACTTGAAAGAATAATTTTAAAACCAGTAATACAAATTTGTGAAATAAAAAATTGTATGAAAATTTTATATTTTATATATACCTTACTTTTTATTACACTCGTTTTATGACTAGTCATATGCACCCAACATCTTTCGAATTCACAGTGCAATACAATTTTTTCCCCCATAAAAGTCAAACTCTCAACTTTCATGTAGATATGCTAACTAGAATTTACATTTCGATATAATCAAATACAGAAAATACTGGGAATAAAACTCTTAAAATTTAAAAAGAGGTAGTATATTTTAAATGTTTGATCTGAACGTATAGATTCAAATTTAATTTAATTCTTGGATTAGCCAGATTAATTAATTAAATTGTAGTGTCAAATAAAGTTCAATTAAATGGAGTATTTCCCAATAGAGGCATTGCAATTAATTTAATTCAATGTTGAATTGATAAGGGTATATATATTCTCTCCTGTTCGAGGCACTTTCGTTGCTTCCATATATGTTATTTATATTTTAATTAAATGTGAAATTAACACTGTATAAATTAATGTTGCAAACAATGCAATAAATAATAGGATGAGTATGACATAATCAAGTGGTATATATATTGACGACAAAAATTTAACAGACCTCACAAAAAACTGTGTTACAATTTATAAATATGCATTATGTTTTTATATATGATCCATAAAAAACCAACCACCTTCGCTTTTTATTGTGACTGAAAATAAGCTTGTGGAACAATTGTTGACATGTTGAAATACGATTCGGAACCATTAAATTCTCACAAAAAGAAATAAATATAACACATGTTTTGAGAAACAGTGTACCGCTTTCAACGTGATACTTACCTTTTTTCCATAAAAGCTTGATAAAAAGTTCCTTGTAAAAGAAAGAAATATTTTTGTTCAAGTAAAAAGACAAATCGACTGCAGTGTCCACATTAATTTTCATAGAAAATTGTAAATTACAAATAAAATACTCAAAATTTATATTTTAAAATATCAAGATTCTGCAATTTAAAAAAGGCTTTTATAAATTGACTCTTCGGGGTTCGTTGCCTCGATCCTGATAATAGATAGCTAAATTCTCATAGAGCGACTGCAAGCTTCAGGCTATTTGAGTCAGGAAATTGCTTTTGAATTATTTAAAATTTCTCTGCGGGCAATACTCGTTATGACAGTATTTGAATTCGACGTATGTTTATTTTACGAAATTGATGTTCAATCTCAAAAGCAATTAAAATTTATTTTTAATATGATGCCAATCAATTCCTACTTTCCTTTGAAAATGATTTTCTTTAGTCATAACTAAAATTTCTGAAGTTAATCTTTGTTCCAAAGAAAATAAAGGATGAATCGCAGTTCCTGCTCTAATATTTTGTCAGCAATAATATGGACTTCCGCCAAAACTTATAAAAGATCGCTTTTCAAACACAAATCGTTCGGCATGTCAACATTAATAATCGTGAACTTTATCCTCTCAAAGAAATTGCAATCAGCGTTTGGCTAACTTCCAGCAATAAACAATAAATTCCAAAATCACATTTTCATATTAAATTGGAAAATCGCTTCTATTCTTAAAAAGAACTTTATTTTTCTTCAAACTTTGTTTCACTAAACTTTTCAAAGACTCTCTGAAGGCTTTAAAAATAAAATAAAACTGAGATTGTTTTTCTCGATTTTTATTTTATGTTTGTTTTCTATTGTGTAGTTTCTATTCTCGATATGTTAATACGATAGCACATAGATTATGAATTACACGAAAGTATGGATGACAGGAAGATGTGAAAACAAGCATAAAGTCTAATTAGCTTAGATTTACTATGTGTGTTTTGACAGCAATTCAGTCATGACCCAATTTTCTCAAAAAATCGATGACAAATTATGTTCCGGGTAATGAACATTGAATTTAGGGCACTGGACGATTATCAAAATTATTAAAAATTACTCGTCTTGTCTGCAAGTTAGAATCTTCCTATTCAGAAAAAAACAAATATGATTTATTAATTTTCCATAGGTCATGCTCACGTTACTGATTTTAATATTGCGACGAGATTGGAAGATGGGCAATTGGCTACTTCTATGTCAGGAACGAAACCTTATATGGGTAAGTATTATAAATAAATAAATAGATAAATTATTATCCGAAAATGTATTAAATTTAAAATTCCAGGTTTGAAAATTTTGTTCCTATTTTGTATATAAATACAAAATATCTTTCTTTTTATAAATTGTGCAGTAGAATTCTTTAGAAGAAAGAATTGAAACTATGCTTGAAATAAAAATAATTCAATGGTCAAAAATGAGAAGCATAAGTTGAACAATTTTAAATTGAACAATATTATGCATACAAATTCACAGAATACAAATTAGGGTAAATTCCAATGATACTTTGCATCTCAAAGTTGGATGAAAGTGCTGCAAGCAGTTAACAACTGCATTAAAAGTTCTGAAGGGTTTGTGATTATTAATATAGTAGTCAAAGGTAGTTGACCACTGTTTCTTAGATTCGGAAGTTTATAATAATTGCTGACAATTAAACTGAAACATGCCCCGTCTAATATATAATTTCTCTGTTATTTTATAGCCCCGGAACTTTACATGTGCGCTTGTGATGAAACAGGAGTTCTAGGATACGGATATGCAGTAGATTGGTGGAGTTTGGGAGTTTTGGCATGGGAAACTCTTGCTGGGACACGACCATATCCTGTTCATGCTGCTACATCTCACCGAGAAGCGTTAGAAATTCTCCAAGATGAGAGACATCCACCAAAGCATTGGAGTCCTTTAATACAGGAATTACTGGACCGGCTTCTAACTTTAGCTCCTGGTGCTCGAGTATCAACTCTCAAAGAATTGAAATATATTTCTATCATGAGCGAATTGGATTTCGACATGGTACTGAGCAAAAAAGTCAAGCCTCCTTTTAAGCCTCCAGCGGATCACTTGAACTGTGACCCCACTCACGAACTTGAAGAGATGATTATTGAGGAGAAACCTCTCCATAAGAAAAAGAAACGTCTGGCCAAACAAAGGCGAGTACTTATAACATTCTAAAAATATTCTAAATACTCTAATCAAATTTATTTGATTGTTAATCTACTTCCAAGTTCATTTTGAAATTTTAATTTAAAAAACTGAACGTCTTGAAATTTTAACTATCCAAAACTGAAATTTAAATTAGAGTTAAAAGTGGGACGATTCCCACCTTTTAGTCTTTTAAATAAATAAATTTGATCTATAAAAATATCCGAATAAAGAGGAATAAAAGATTCGATCAAAGCTCATCAGGCAGGTGACTGCTTGGTGAACTAAAAAGATCAAGCGATAGATTATAATTTTTGCAGATGATGTTGCTAGATCGCTCGAGGTGAAATCTTTGGAGTCCAAAAAACTCGACTATATACCAGAGTATCTCACCTTCAATCGAGATTGGGAATTGAAAAAAATAGAAGAAGAAAATAAGGAAAAACTGTGGGAAGAAGAATTGAATAATGCTATGATGAATGCTGAGACTCCTGAGCAGAGATTGAGGTAAGTCAGAATTAGCAGTGTCAATTAATATGATTTTTATATCAAGATTAATGAGGAAAATCTTTCTGTAAAGAAATATTTATTAAAGACTTTTTTGCAGGCTAAAGCAGCAACGAATTCCAAAGACTTTCAATCGCCTCAATGTTTCGAACACTAAAGCAAGAATTAACGCATCACCTATACAAAATCGACGAAAGAGTGCGACGACGTCGTCCGATATAGACTTTATTGATGCCAGCCCAGAGCCTTCAACATCGTAATTAATCCACACAAACAAACCAGTGAGACATCTATAAGCCTTTTCATTAAGAAAAAAATTATTAGAAGCGTAAAATTCTTTTAATGATAAAAAAGAATAGCTAATTAAACTTCGTTACATACCCTTTTCAAATATAATTGTTCTATTAATTTGTCAATGAACAATTTAGAGAAAAGGTAAAACGTATTTGACCTTAATTAATTTTTAATTACTCTCGATTTATCAACCTTTTTCTTTGTGTCTGAATTCCTCATAAAATTTTTCTACAAGTAATAAAAATTATTTCAAATACCGGCTAAACTGAACCAAAATCGAATTCCAGGAAAAGGTGAAACGAAATTGTTTTTCATTTCAGAACGATTGTTTTCTGTGGGAGTGGAATTTCAACTTTTCAATAAATTTTCAAATTTTAAACAATAGCTACAAATTTGATTTCAAGTAACGATCTTGAAATAAAATTACATCTAAGAGAGAAAGAACATATAGAGTTACCGCTTTTATATAACTTTTATATCAATTTTAATTTATATAATTAAATCTTATTAGGATATTGTACATTAAGGGCCTGTACTTAACAAGAATGTAGGATTAATAATTCAAAATCCTAAAAATGATTCCTAATTCTAAATTGGATGTTTGTAATAAAGATATTAAATAATAGAAATACCAAGAAATATTAATGTGCTGCGAATTTTAAGTAACCACACTTCAAATAAACTTCTTTAAAGGATACTTTTTTAAGTTTAAGATAAGCCATAATAATATTTCATTTCCCAGAAATTTTTCGGGAATCGCAAGATTTTCAAAGACTGATTTTTATGAAAGATATACTTTTTTTATCAAAATATATGAAAGAAATTTATAGACTAATTGAGAGCCTGGTTACAATAACATTGTATAAATTTCTTAAGCCAGGCAGTGTTGGCCTCTGGGCCAACTGCCACTGCCACTGTCCAGGGGCCAACACTGCCTGACGAAATAAAATAGGACGTCATTACATCCAGGCCCTCAGTTGATTAAAGAGTTAATTGGTTAAAGAGCTCGGATAGATTCTTTAATTAATACAACTTTAGTGTAAATTATAATTTATCATTTAAATTAATTCTAATTCATATAAAAATAATATCTTGCGATTCCCTTTTCTAGGGGACCAAGTGATAATATAATAAATTAAAAAAAAATAACAGAAAAAATGTTTAAAGGACCTTATTCGTGTCTTTGTACTCAATTATTTTGAAATATAAATATTAAAAACAGCGACTTTAATGCAGAATCTAATGTATCTATTGTATAGGCCTAATAATGAAATAATAGAATAATTATTACTAATTTCCTATAGTATAGGTGAATTACAGAATTATACAGAAAAGGCACTACAAAATTAGTCTTTAAATATTATATTTGTATTTAGTAAAATACAGGGTATTTGGTTGGAACGATTCTAACGACGATAAACACTGCTAGTTTTATACAGAAATTTCTCAATTACGTATATTTTGATTGGCAACAGTTGTACCGAGGTAGGATTCCTTTTCTTTTTCTCCCATGTTTCGACAATATTAAATGAGAATGAAAAATTATTCAATTCAGTCTAATACATGCATGAAGAAAAATTGAATTTTCGGGAAAGAGTTCTGTCTCATAAGTGATTAAAAAGTTGTTTCTATTTCGATTGTAACCAAAACTATACTGAAAGAGCAGTGAAAACTTTAACGACGAACGCAAAATAAAAAAAAGGTTTTTGGTTTAATAAATAAAAAAATGTTTTGGTATTTAACTCTCATACGTCTAATATTATCACCAGTTATAATTATACCTTAGCAAACAAATAATATCTGTTAATATCACAAGGTATTGCTTTTTCCTCCCTTTCAAATGTCATGAACACTTTGAGCATCGCTGAATTTTTGCTCTTAGAATCATGAAAATCTGAAATGAATAACTACAAACAGCTTTTATTACTTTCTCGATCTCGACTCTTTGAAAATATCATTTCAGAAAAATAGAATATCCTATTCTCAATTCAGTGAAGAAACTTTCGCGATGCTCTAGACTTTTTTTAGGGCTTATCCTTAAGCATTAGTTAAAAACTATTATCATCAGTCTGTTTGATTAAATGCCTCGAGATAAGTGTCCGATTCGAATTATTCGCAAAAGCACCATATTCATCTAGCATCTTCTAATACGTTATACGTTAAACTCGAAGATCTCGTAAGTTACTTAACACGGTGTAAGAATTTGTTTTAGTAAACTCAGTGCTTTACGAAAAACGTACGTATCTTTCCATACTATGTGCGAATAATGATTTGATCATCATTTACAGCATTTTTTCCATAAGTAACTAAACTTTGTAGTCAATTCAAAACTTTAACTAAAAATAAAACAAAAATAGCAAACGATAAGCTTTGAAACTTGCATCTCCTCGTTGCATAAAACAAAATTATCGGTTTAACCAACAGGATTGTAAAGCAAGTAAATCTTGAATGCTGTAAAGTGAGCTTTTAAAGCAAATATGTTAAACCGATGTCACATCGGTTACTTCAATTCTCGTTATTGGTTTCGCTGCCTCTACGACTATGAATTTTTTATCATCGGTGGCTTCTTCATTACCGAGTTTAAGTTCCTGCAAATTCGCAACTATGGAATCTACCTGCATTGGTGGCTCCAACTCAGCTTTTGCAGTTCGAAGTTTGCCAAAATGGAGATAGCAAAAGCCTCGATGACCTCTCCATGTAATTTCGTTGGGCCTAACTCCGCGATCATTTAAAGCGTTCTTCAAATCTCGTATTCTAACGTCCGCGGTGATATTCGAGAGCTTCACCGAAAATTCAAGCTGATATTTTTGATTGGACCGCTGGCACCTGAAATTTGGACGGCGACGATTTTCCTTTCCATTACTTTTTTCGGTCTGAAAATATATTAATTAATATTATTTTTAATTTAGTCAAAACGAATTACAGTAATTAAAAGGGATATAAGAAATCTCACGTACTTCGCTGGAACCATTATTGTCTCCATCACCTCCGCGTTTTTGTTGTATACGTTTTTTGGAACCTCGGGTTTTATTATCCTTGTCTCCCTCTCCACTTTCCAGCGTGGAATTAAGATTGCGTTTGATCTTTAGACGAACTCTGCCAATAACTCGCTTAAGTTTACTCCTCTCTACGAAATTAGCTTCTTGGTCAGAATCATCCTCCTTTAAAACGATCTCCTTTCCTTCTCTAAAA
The DNA here is from genome assembly GCA_900474325.1 of Synergus umbraculus. Lineage (NCBI taxonomy): Eukaryota > Metazoa > Arthropoda > Insecta > Hymenoptera > Cynipidae > Synergus > Synergus umbraculus. The sequence goes on from UCOK01019912.1 coordinate 9,326, forward strand.
AAAAAGGAATGTCATAAATTCTCCAATGTTTCTTCAAAGAGAAAATTGATTATGAGAAAATCAGTTTCTTAAATGGAGAAATACTAACTTTTCTTCCATTTCTTTCAACTCTTGAAGTATTCGCACAGCTTTCACTCTTCTGTTGCTCAGGAGGTTCCAAAGGATCGTGTCAGGCTTTTTAAGTTTTGGATTCACTACAATGGTTTTGGTTGGAGTCACGATTATATCCACAGGGACATCATGCGCTTCAAAAAGATCGGATGGAAGATCCAGTATCTGGTTGTCGTGGACCGTAGTCGCTATGATAGTGTCTCCGTTCACGGCTCCCATCTTAGTCATTATCGCAAATTCCAGATCTGCGTATCCCTCTCCTTCTCCAATTCTGAAGCCTGCAGGAGTCACACATACCGAACCCAAAACCACGAGATCTACCTGTAATTAAAAAAAAATATATTAATTTCAACTGAAAAAAAGTATGCTATGGTAAAGTCAATACAATTTTTGGTAAAAAAAATACACGAAAGTTATGAGTACTTACCTTGATATTTGCGTCCAAACCAACAGATTTTTCAATTTGTGGAATGCCATGTCTCATCACAATATTTTTTGCTTCCTCCTCGGTAGAATCAGTGACACGAGTAACGAGATTGAATAAACCAGCCTTCAGTCTTGGTTTCGGAACGAGAATCTCTTTATCATTTTCGAGAGCTACAATCTTCACTGCTTCCTGAGGTTTATCCGGACTAATCTCGATAATCTTAGCCTGCATAAATACCTCTAATTCGCTCAATCGTTTTGCTGCCTCTGCTGCACCAACAAAATTCGGAATCCTATGGTGGGCATTATTAGAAGAAAGGATCACGGCTTCCTTCCTGATCATATTTACCCAGACCTTACGGCGATACTTTCGCTTAGATTCTTTTTCTACCTCGGCTAAAAACAAATCAAAATTCTTCATGGATAAACGATTTAACCAACAATTGGTTTAAAAAAAACAAACAAAATCTTTGTGCAAAGGATGCCAACTATTCTTCGTTGGGAAAAAAATAATAAAGTTGAAGACTCTTTAAATTATACAATCCATGATTCTGACGACTTAATTCGGAAGGCGAATAATTTAGTGAATTTTGTGAATTTAATTCATAAAACTTTTTTTTCGATAAACTACGATAATTTTTAAACATTAATTTAATTAATTTAATTAACATTTACAGCAAATTCTATTATACTGTATTCTTACGAAGAATACAATTTTTGAGAAAAAAAATTTAATATTAAGGCAGAACGATTTTAAATATCAAGAATAGAGAATTTAAAAAGTTCATATAAATATTTTTTCAGGTTACAGATGTTTTAAACTGATAAAATTTAAAAATAAAGTCATACAATGCTTATATAACATGTATTATCCTCAGTAGAATTTCAAAATGTGAATTAACCTTATAAAATAATTCTGTAAATCTTAGAGGGATTTTAATTGAATTTTTTTTACTGAATCAAATTAATTTCTCTATTCCTTAGTAATCACTTAGTTCATTTGCGAGAATTAAAGTCTGGTTCCTGACACAAATTCGTAATTTTTTGCCAATTTTCCCAAATCTATTTAACACTATGATTATCAGAATTCATGAAATAGGAATTATTTTGTCAAGAAGCTAAAATTTTGAGTTCAATGTGGGTACATATATTGATTATTTTCCTGTTACTATACAGAAAAACTCGTTTGATATCAATTAATGATAAGAAAAAGATACCTAAATAATTCTCTGAAACATTTGAATATACAAATAATTCAATTTACAAACTTGATACATATTGGAATTATTTTCCCATAATTTGAGAATTAAATATTTGATTTTCTCACGGTTATTTGGATGAGTTCTAAGAACGCGAACAAGAAGTTCACCTTTGAGAAAGTGTAAACACAAACCGCATCAAAGATAAGCATATACATATTATCCTCGTATAGCAAGTCCATTATACAAATAAGGAAGTCACCTACGTGTACATGACTCATTGTATTTTTATTTTTATTAATTATCAGCATTCACATCACGCATTTCTATCGTCGAGCTCCAAAAATAATTAATCTATAATTCAAGGAATCTACGTTTCTTAATAATTATAAACTATAAAACAAAAATTTAATTGGAATTATGCACGATTTATACAAAATAAAATGAAATTTAAAGAAAAATTTTAAAAATAAAAATTGTAAAAACTGAAAATTCATGTAAAAAATTAAGATACGAGACAAAGAACACGAATCTACGGATTATTAAATTTTTAAATTAGAAGAGAAAATGCGTGTAAAAATGTAGCTTGATTTTGCATCAAAATTATATAAATATGTAAATCAGAGAATAATGAGAAAAATATTTTGTCATTATAAAAAATAATGAACTTTACTTACGGGACTTTTTCTCTGACTCCGTTTCTGATTCCGGCATTGCTGCTGGTTGATCTGGTGTATTCTCCATAAAGATATCGACTAACGTCTTCAATCTCTTCAATCGACCTGGAAAGAATTTCACTGAGATTTCCCGCAAAAATAGATTACACCATTTGTCAGTATCCTTTTATCCCCCTATTTGTATTCCGAGTAACAAAGTTAGGAAATTTCACGGTATGAAAATCCACCAGACGTTCAAATTCCAGATTTTATCGTAAGTTTTCAATCATAAAATTGTGAATTTCGGATAGAAAAATGAAACAAAAGTCAGAGATTTCACAATGGCGATGTTATCTTTCTTTGTTTTCAAACATTTTTCAGAAACAAAAGTCGGAGGAAAGAGAAAAAAACAAAATCGTAAACACACGATCCACACGATTATATATAGATACTTTCATTTTCTTCGCATGGTCATATATCTTTTTCCCGAAAACTGCCGAAAATTGACGAGGATGTCAGGTATGTAGTTAGTTAACTAGTGCATTAATTTAAAAATTATAAAATCCTTTTTTTGACAGATTTGACAATATTTTTTTTGATTAAATAAAGTTCAATAAACCTGGGGAAAGTGAGGTAATCTCAATAGAGGTTAGGTTTTCAAAAAACATGAAGATAAATCAAAACTAGTGCTTCTGAGAATATAATAAAATTCAGTGCTATAAAATGTGTTACGTTCCTGGAACGAAGCTGATTACGTTTACGTTCCTCCGTTTCTGTCGACTGCTTGCATCCATCGTGGAAAATGGCTTTACTGGCGAGGAACGTCTGCAAGGTATTTTCCCAGGTAAGGCAAACTTGATTCAAAAGTAAGACTAAAAGCTCATCTAAAGCAATTTCTAATGTTTTCTATTGTTTAGGATTAATTAAGATACTCGAGGTACTTTTAAACTCTCGAGAAGTACGGATGTTGGTGCGGGTGGCTATAAGATTTTTACAAGGGCATTCCAAACACGAGTTAAATTATAAAATATTCACTGTTTTTGCTCTAATTTATTGCCAGATTTTCAGTAATTTGTGACGCAGTCAAATTCATTTGATGAGAAGTACCAATTAATGTATGTGATTATCAAATTTTGACACTGAACGTCTAATATGGTCTTTATTTAATTTATTAATCACTAATCAATTAGTTGAGTAATAATATATCATGTATTTTTTCTATAAGACGAATAGGGTCGATATAAATCGAGCTTGTAAAATGTAAAGAATGTTATTTAAAAATATTGACTCCGAAAGAATATATGTGCCACATACTCAGATTTGATTATACTCTTTTTTTTCATCCTTAGTCACATTCTTTTTAAAGAGTCTTCAAAATTATGTCACTATAAATAACATGTTTTAGAACACAAGACCTTTATTATTTTGATATCACAATTTCAGAACTTTGTGTACAATATTTTATATTTTAAACTAATTTTTTGACTGAAATATGTCTTTAATGTGTTTAATTTGTTAATATTAGATTTATATTTACAGGCAGCCCAAAAGGGGTCGTCCAGGAACCTTCACGTAGGCTCAGTTTGTTTCAGCGAGCCGGTTTGTACTTCAGAGTCTGTATGTTCACTAACAGGAAAAAGTTGGCAGTAAACCGACGATCCTTACACTATTCTAAATTTTTTATTTGGTATAAGATTTTCATGAACATTCTTATTGAAAAGTTCCTTAAATTTTATAGCCTGAAGAACTTTCCATATCTTAAAGTTGTTCAGGTGTATAAAATTAATCAAAATTAATGTTTCGGCATGAATTGGCATCATATTTAAATTTCTACAAAACTACAGAATTTTTCCAACATAAAAATGAATTATTTAATTTGATACGTACTTGTCTGGAAAAAATTCTGTAAAATTGTTAATTTCTTAGTCAGTTTTGTGCCATAAAGCATGAAATCTAACAAGTGTTAAAATAGAAAGTCAAATTTTCACATCTAAATGTCTTAATATTTTACTTTCAGACCGTCGAGCGTCAGGGAAAGATAAAATGCACCCTGATCCCAGGAGACGGTGTAGGACCGGAATTGGTAGTTGCGGTTCAAAATGTTTTCAAAGCTGCAGATGTCCCAGTTGAATTTGAACCGTATTTCCTTTCCGAAGTTAATCCTACTTTAAGTGCTCCTTTGGAGCAAGTTTCAAACAGCATTGCCAGGAATGGCGTTTGCTTAAAGGTAGACATTATAAATCGGTTATTCTATCAGTTACAAAACTTACTTTAAAATCTAATAGTTTAATTCTTTATTTTGGTATCTTAAAATTTTCAGGGAATTCTAGCAACACCAGATCATTCTTCCACGGGAGAATTGCAGACTCTAAATATGAAGTTGCGAAACAGTCTAGACTTGTACTCGAACGTAGTGCACGTTAAGTCTCTTCCAGGAATAAAATCCCGACATCAAAACGTAGACTGCGTAATCATCAGAGAACAAACAGAAGGAGAATACTCTGCCTTGGAGCATGAGTCGGTGAAAGGAGTCGTGGAATGTCTAAAGATCGTCACCAGAAGGAAGAGCCAAAGAATTGCGAAATTCGCTTTTGATTTTGCTGTTAAAACTCATCGCAAGAAGGTCACCTGTGTGCACAAGGCAAATATCATGAAATTGGGAGACGGGTTGTTTTTGAAATCCTGTCAAGAAATAGCGAAATTATACCCAAGGTAAGCGATAAAGTACCTTCTAAATCAAATCCTATTCTAAGTGAAATAATGATTAATGATATTTTATATCTTGTTGATAAACTCTAAACACTATGTTTTTTCGAAAACAGAATTCAATTTGAGCCCATGATCGTCGATAACTGCACGATGCAGATGGTGTCGAATCCACATCAGTTCGACGTGATGGTCATGCCAAACTTGTACGGAAATATTGTAGACAATCTAGCATCCGGATTAGTTGGGGGTGCTGGTGTCGTCGCTGGTGCTAGTTACAGCGCAGAGTGTGTAGTATTCGAACCGGTAAGCATTATATATAAAAAAATAATATTTTTATATTACAAGCAGGATCATTTAGTTTATACTTAACTTATAATTTTTACCAGGGTGCGAGACATACATACTCTGAAGCAGTGGGTAAGAACGTCGCCAATCCAACAGCGATGATTCTATGTGGCGTGAAACTCCTAAACCACGTCAACTTGAAGCGCTACGCCGAGAAGATCAAGGATGCATTAAATCGCGTCCTGAATGATGGAAAAGTTCGCACCAAAGACTTGGGTGGACAAAGCTCAACCACCGATTTCACAGCGGCTGTTATTTACAACCTCCAGTGAATAATTTTCAGGGGAATTTCTAATAAAAATCCACCAAATGTAGGACAACCTAGGGTGTTCCTCGCGAAGTGCTTGTGCATTTTGCACCGTCAGAATCAATTCGAATTTAAGCATTTTAAACTAATCGATGATTTTTAACATTATGAGGAGATCAGAATCTTAGCGCTATAACAAATTTTTTCGAATTGTTTTTGACGGGAAAATACATAACTCAGACTTAATCAGTATCAGTAACAGAGTGATCTTATTTATTATAGTATTACATTTATTAGTTCTACGTTTCTTATTAGCAGAAAAGTTGAGCCATGAATTGCCTTTGTTGAAAAGATACTGCGATACGAAGGAACATGCCATGTGTTGTACCATAGCCAATTGTATTATACATAAATTACGTGATAGAACGTAATAAATGAAGTCTGTTAAACATTTTTACGTATTTAATTATTTTTTACAAACACACAGTAAATTTTTTTAGTTCTGTGAACTTTTATCCACTTTTAATTCTCTCAGTTCTGAGAAAATAGGATACTTAATTGATTCTTCAGTATAAAAGTAGAATTTAATTTATCTAATATTTTCAAAGAGCTTTATGTAATTAAATTAACAAATTATTGACGAAATACTCGAATTTCGCGGGTTTAAAAAACCGGAATTTGATTCGTTGCAGATTACAGCTGACAGCATAACATAACCTCAAGAGTGTGATGTGACGTTTTTCAAAGTGTCAAGAAAGAAGCATATTTTTTAATAAAAATGGATTTAGGGGATCACGCAGTGGAATTAGTTCGACAAGAAATTGTGAAAATTCACCTAGAAGTGACAGCTTTAATACAGGTTAAATTAATATATTATAGATTTTTTCTGTGAAATTTCATTTTTCTAACCTTAATCTTTTACTAGAAGGCTAGAAGTTCAGTCTTAATTTTTCATATAATTCTCAGATTTTTTGAATTTTATAGCACTTTTTTTCTTTATATAATTAACAATAATTAGAATGTATAATTTAATATCACAACAAAATTTTTATTTTGCAGGATATACAACAATGCACTGGTCCTCTAGAATTTTTAAACGAATTAAATGCTGATGGCAGAGCGAAAATTTCAGTTTTAAGATCCAGTGTCGATCGTCTTGCAGAATTAGCTGAATTAGAACTCAATGACAAGAAAAAGTCCGAATTGCTCGCAGAAGTAGAGAACTATCGAAGTCAACTAACATCGACAATGAAAGCTTTCCGGAAAGCAAATGTTGTCAGTTCCTGTGTTATTGATAAAATGGCAAGGACAGACTTACTCTCAATGTCCGAAGAACAACAAAGTGTTTTACGAAAAAGAAAGGACAAAAAGGTTCTTGTAGATACTTCGTCTCAGCTTACTGATAAATTATCTAGTATTTCTAGACATCTTGCAGAAACTACCCAAAGAAGTGCCGACACTCTGGAATCACTAAGTAATTTTAAAAAATATTCATTCATAACTCTACATATTTCCACTGCGTTGCAAAATTTATAAGATGATCCTCTGATTTCAGTTACTTCTTCTGAGAAGGTCACTGGAACTGGAAAGGAATTAGAAGATCAAAGACAAGTCATTATTCAGTCTGGAAAACTCTTAGGAAAATATGGTCGACGAGAAATCACAGACAAGGCTTTACTGGCTCTGGCTTTCGCATTTTTCCTCGCTTGTGTATTTTACGTTCTTCAAAAAAGACTTAGGTAAGCTTTTGTTTCTAGAAAAAATTCTCAAATTTGAAAAAGGTTCAGATCCACATAAATGTTTCATAAAAATATAAACTTTTATTTACACTACAATATACACGGTTAAAACTGTTTGTGAATTATCCTATTTATTTAATATTCTAGCTTTACCACCATAAATCGTCGAATATTGTTAGTTGCTCACAGACTAATTGATCCTGTAAAAAAATTCGATGTTAATTGATTTCATTAAATATATTTTAGGTTTCTTTAGTATAAGAGAAATTAATATTTTATACATTTTTACAGCTGGTTATGAACTCCTCCTTGGATATGATTCCATCTCTGTCGAGATCCATCTTCTCAAATATTCGATTGACATGTCTGTCGACTGTACGTTCAATCGAATGGGTGTTTTCTACCATTTCATAAATCGCAGTTATGATAGCCAACATCTCATTTCGTGTAATGTGTCCGTCGCCGTTCAAATCGTACAACCTGATTACGAAAGTAAGTTTAGCTATAGTCAATATTCCAATATTTTATAAAAATCTTCATTTTTATAATCTGTAGAACTCATTTTCTCCACGGGGAAGATGTATTTGTTGAATATTATTATGAAGTATATTTTAACTTCTTAAATTAAAAGGATTTTTATTTTAAAACCAAATAATTTCAACTTAATTAGCATGGAATTTTAGAAAATTTATTTAGTTATCGCTTACCTAAAAATCCAAGATAGTTTTGTGTCAGCATCTCCTTTAACTATTGATGCTATTCCATTAAGCAAATCACCAAATGTGATTAATCCATCCTTATTCTCATCGAACGTGTTAAAAACAATCTGAGTATATTTTCTTGAGTCTCCTAATGGAAATAATTTAGCATAGACTGGCCTGAGATTACTTGTAGTCACCACACCTCCAGGACAGTGCTGCTTGAAAGCTCTGTAAAATCTGCGAATTTCATGTCTGGAAAATCCTGTTTGAAATTCCAAGAATTCTAAACGCTCAGGAATGACATGAGGCGGTTGTTGATGCCCTTCGTCTTGCATTTCCTCTATAATCAATTTTCATATTGAAAAAAATTTGATATTTCTAGGACATTATGTTTTACATGTATTAAACAACTAAAGTTTTAAAGACTACCACCAGAAGAACTAAAATAAGTTGAGAAATAAGTTAGGGATTCAACTATTGGCATTCTTCTACGATTACGATTTACAACAGAAAACTTTTCCTGGGAAAGATTTAAACCTACCAGCTATTTTCTGTATGCTCTGCTTAACTTTTGAAATGCTGTTTTTCATTTTCTGTGAAAAGCTAGAATGTTGATGCTCCGAATCATCGGTTTCGTCGACGCTTTCGATTTCTGACATCGAAATCTTTATCAATAAATTAACTTATTAGAGTCAAAAAATTAATAAAAGTACGACTTTCGGCTTTCTTATTGATTTTCGAATAAAATGAAATTGAATCTTTGTCTTCAAAACTCTCTTCATTTCTTGCCAGATACAAAAATCTTATAAATTTAAACAAAAGTTCAAAAAAAATCAGATACAGTAGAAAGGTTTAAAGAGTTAAAGAGAAAAGGAAAATAAAAACAAACTAAAAAAAAGATAAAATGAGAAAGAAGACACACAAATCATTAAATTATAAAAGTCGCTGTATGAATTTCATCCATTCACTTACAATTATTAATTCTTTTTCAAAGCTAAGTTTTAAAATATTTTCTTATGTGTAGAGGTTTCGTAAAAATATAATTTTGTAAATATGTTTTCTAAGTAAATTCGCAATAAATTTCTAAATGTAGGATTATATTATAATTGTTTCAGATGGTAATGAATCTTCAGTGCGACTTTTATTATTTATTTCATCGACTAATAAATTAATTTAAAATAAATTCTTACAGTTGGTTCCAACGATTTGAAGAAGAATTTCCGTAGACTAATTAATTAGCACTTTTGGTTTGGCGTAAAGGCACCACGAGATGAATTGCTTAATCGGTTTGTTACAAGTTTTCTCTGATTATTGTTAGACGAATACATCCATCAATCAGCTTTTTTGCTTCTTTTTCATTTAAGCTTTCGCTTGGCAGACATTCAAGTCATTAGCGTGAAAAAATTGAAGTTTGTAATTTCAAATTCTATGCGGATGCAGGCGGCTCACGCTTTCGAAACTTCCTCAATCGCGTACCAAGCGGAACTGACGAATGTGGAGCATGAAGACCCTTGCTTGCAGGCCAAAGAGAACAAATCGTGAGGACTCTAAAAAAATATTTAGATAATTTGATCAGGTGGCTTGCTACGCAATTTTAAACGCAGATTCAAATTCTGAGGTGTTTCTCGAAACTGTTTTCAGTAAATTTAAAATAAACTTGTTTTTAGCGTGTTTCCCTTCTGAGATACATATACATACACACATAAACTGGAAAAAATCTCTTTAAATTTATAAAATTATTTTCGTCTTTAATCGTCCCCTAAAAAATTTGTTTAAAAACTTCGACAAAAGATAAAAAGATTTTTATTTTTAGGATAGAGGGTTTTTTTTATTTCCCTATTCGTAATTCTTTCTTGCATATTAGATATGAAATTAAGTTTTAAAAAACCGTTTATTTTATTATACAGCGAATCTTATACCCATAGTTCTAAAAATAAAAAAAGATACTGCGTTTATGACACGCGAGAAGAATATTCTCTGTAAAGTGAAACCGTAATGAAATCTTCGTGAAATCACTATAGAGAAGCTGTTCACGTTTTTAAAGAGCATCAATTAGGTAGACAACCTATTACTTAAAATTAATTGGTTATTACAACAGCATTTAACAAGAATGACTTACATTCAGAGAATAGAAAAAAGATCTAATCTCAGATTTCGTTAGTAAGCAAAAGTTGAAAATTGTTATTCAAATTAAAATGAAAATACTATGAAAAGACTCTATCCTTATAATAAAAAGATAATTAATATGTTTTCAATTTTCAAAGTAACCCGACGAATTTTACGATTCTCGTAAAAATTATAATTATTATTATCAAACTTTTTTCTATCTTTTGTTAGATAAATTCTTTTTATTTTAAATCTCTGAATATCCATGACCATGGCTGAATATTAAAATATATTCAGTATGGTTCCTTTGTTCAAAAGAACAAAGCTCTTTAAAGAATGTTTGTCATTCCCAGATTTTAATATCACATTCATGTCCTTAGAATTGTACTCGGCATATCAAATAGACAACTCACTTCGAAGTAATTTTCTGAATGACGTCTTTGATATTGTAACAATACCTCCCTAATATAAATTTTTAACACATGAAAGTGTAATGATATTTATTAAAAGCTATAATATATTAATCTCATTATCGTTTCTAGTAACTATCAAAACTTCAATAATTTATAAATTCTTGTTTTTCAGGGTATGAAGCGATAATCAAATTTTGAATGAGAAACTGATCTCACTTAAAATTAAGAATTCAAGTAACCATCTTGAACTAAAACGCAATAATGTTTTCACAAAAAGAGTAAAGGAAGATTATTATAGAGAAAGTAATTTGAGCTAAGCTTAGTCATCCCCCGGCGTAGGGTTGCTAAATCAGTCACCCTCTCTCTTAATTTAGGGTTGATGGAAAGGGTCCTCTTAATTGTTGGGTTAAATATAGAGGATAATCTAATCCAGAAAAATTTAATTTAGAAAAGTCTTTTTTGGTTGAAGCAATCTTTAAATCTCGAGCCTTTCTATTTTTTCAAATTAAATAGTTTTAAAAAATAGGATGAGTATGGACATAGCTGGAAGTTTATAAATCATATACTGGTCTTTTGTCCGATATAAACAAGTTTACGACCCTGACCGCAATTGCTTATCGTTGGATAGCAGTGTTTTCGGTTAATCTTGTAATTTTTAATGACTCCTAATAAAGTGACAATGAAATTTTCTTTTGTTCATTACCGTCAAATGCAGCGAGTCATTAGAGAGTCCTGCAGTTTCTTTTAGGAACGTCTTGCTTAAACTTTCTCTGTTTCCAATAGACCAATACTATTAATAGTACAAGAGCTAGGAGAGTTACTATTACGGTAAAAGGAAAATGGTGTAATAATGACGGAATCGTAATGTGTGCTAAACAGATTTAGCTCCCAGCTTGTCTTGATCGCTCTCCGCTCATTTACTGTGCTAATTCTCCGATAAAACTTTATGTGCGAACTAAATTCAGCTCATCCAAGATCGACTGAAACAGAGCTTGACCCTGACATGCTTGACTTGATCCCTGATCAATTTCAAGTGTTTACACAGCTGAAGAAATGCGGAATTCTGATTATTGTTGAAAATGTTAACTTTATTACTCTCGATCAAACCCAAAAATTTGCCTTCAGTATGTTCAAAAGATAAACTTCCTGCTCTATTCTGAGAATGAACATTTGAATGTTTAATCTGAATTGTAATTAAATCTTGAAGTAAAAGAGTCGACTGTCCATATATAAAATGTCATTAGAGTCATAAGGAAATACGAAATTAATAATGCGAAAGTACATTATCGTGAACAAAACGTGAACAGGTGAATCGTGAGAAGATTGTAAATGATTTTAAATTAGTTACACGTGTGTAGACTGAAAGGGCCTTCCCGAGTTTTTTTCAAGATCAATGTCAATTTCTTGACTCATTCGCAAGACTCTGATTTTTGCATAAAAAACGAAAACAATTCCGAGATGAGATCAGCATTCACACCTCCTTATTTCAAGTTTATTTAATTAAAATATCAAACTAATTTACATATTTCATTCCAAATAGTTATCCAACATAAGTTCTTTTACATTTCCTTATTCAATAAAATACTTTCTTTAAACTTGATAAGATCTAGTTGATTCTATTTAAAGCCTACGGTTAATACATACTGACTATTAACATATAAATAAAATCCTGATAGTCAGGCATAAGTCGTAGAACCTCATTAATTTTGCCGTGTCCATAACCAGTTATTACAACTGAATTGGGATCAAATTCCTTTTAAAATGCAATTAGGAATTCTAAATTGCAAATTACGAAACGTAAATGCAATACATCAGTACCTCTTGCCTAACTCGAGTCTAAAATAGACGAAAACCACACATCAATTCAAACTAGATTTCTCTTTTGTATATATTTTATTTTCTATTTTTTCAGTAATTATTTTTGTGTAGATAATGCCAAACGAGAAAATCTAGTTTGTGAAGAATTCTCTTCTTTTATCGAACTGATAATCTAATTGATTTGACGATTTTCTTATAAAGTGTCTCATTTCGTCGATTTTTTTTTGTATTTGTCTTATCACTTTTTTTGTCACGTATCGAGCTCTATATAAAGCAGAAATGTAGTAATGAAATATTCATTAATTGAGTCTGCACATACGTAGACCCCACAGAAATCTCAATACTTGTGAGTTTGATCAGCCGTATCATTTTTCTCAGCGGTAGGGCAGGTCTCCTATAAAACAGCAGTGAGCATCCAGCATCTCCTCATTCCAGGAGTTGTATGTTTCTTAACTTACATTAGCCTTACGGAATCGTGATCACGTTCTTTTCTTTTTTACTGCAAAAGACAAAAGTTAATAACACATCGAGTTTCAAGAGATAGTGCATTACTAAAGATTTAGATCCTGTAAGCAAAAGTTTTGGAGTTTTTAATATACGGAATTATCAGGGTAAAAATATTTAAGCAAGAAGTTTTCTATTTAAATCAACTAATTAATTTTGACAAAATGAATTTATATATTTCAAAAATTGTTTTCATTAATTCTTTACTAAAATTGAATTGAGTTTCCAACTGAAATAGATTTGCAAATTGAAGGAAGTCTTTCTCACGTTTTCTGAGGATAATAAATCATCCTAGGAAAATGTTTTAATGAAACAGCTATTTTGTTTTGCGAGTAATTATCCATGAAGCGATCCGTGAATTTAATCATTCGACTGTGAACAAGTAATAAATCGTGCAAACTCCGGGTACTGTGTTCAGAAAGTGTGAAGTTTGAAAGTATAAACAATCCAAAATATGAAATAGTGTGACGTGGTGCCTACTTGTGATGCAACGTCCTTTACTTAACATTATAGAATTCACTTGCACGCAATGTTCAATGATCGTTTGTACGCGTCGTTACTAGCATCTTACGAGTTACGGTTCTAGTTTTAGTTGCACGTGGGGTGTTTCATTGATAATAATTTGATTGAATATAAGATGATCAATTCAGTGTTAGTTATTACAATTGTTTTACATTGGCAGTATATTCATAATATACGACATTTTATAAGCAAAAGTAGGCGAAAGTAAATTAATAGATTTTTAAAATGTTTAAACTTTGCAATTTTCTGATTATAAAAAATTATTATTACAAATTGTAACATTTTCTTCACGTGCTATTTTTTCTATTTTAGGTGTTGAAATTTGAAGCTGAAAGTTAAAACAAAATCACCTATTTTCAACAAGAGGTTCCAACAAGATTTCCAAGACACTTATGTCCAGGATTAAAATTCGTCTCCTCGTAATCAATGACATAAAATGAAGACAGTTTTCGTATTTTTGCTCTTAATTGTCTGCGTTTTTGGTGCACCATGGCTAGATTTATTTTTTGGACGTGATCCATATTATAGAAATGAAGCGAGACATAGGGAGGGCAAAAATGGAAAAGAACGGTGGAAAGAAATCTGTAAAACGATAAATCCAGACGGTTTCGCATTTCCAGGACAAGTTCCTTATCCTGCAGCACCAGTTTGTCCCTGGTAATAAAAACGTGTCAAATAATAATTTTGCAATAATGGAAAGTTGTATAAATGTTAAAAAATATTTCTTTGTGATAGATCTACTTTAATAAGAAATGCTTTAGTTCCAATACTAGTCATGTATCAGAAATTTTGAACGTTCAAATGAATGAAATACTTTTTCCGAACTTTATTTTATCCAGAAAATATTGTCTGAACTGAAAATAAAAATAAACATTACAAGTTTTCTCCATATAGAATTATTTTCAATATAAATGAATTAATATTTTAACACTGTTTCTAATTGAAAATGCATTAAATAGAAAAATTCGTTCATTTGAACGTTTAGAACTTCAACCACATATACTAGTCCTTGTTACATTCCAGAGGTACAAATAAGCTCAAAATAATTTTTATAAGAAAGCATTTTTGGCGAATCAAGTAGCTGAAATATTTTTGAAAAATAATGATTTATTGTAACAATTTTGTACATAGGACTGTTTTATGCTATCCGTTATGAGTATATAATTATCAGTCGTCGTGTGACAGTTCCTTCAATGTAAACGAATTTACAAATTGTGTAATTATACATGTTATGCGATGATACTAGTATCTACTATTGTATAGTATTTACATACAAATCATTTAAGAAAATCAAACTTACTTTATACAACCAAGAGGCTATCATTTTTCAAAATGTAAGTTTAATTTGTTAAAAAAATCTATGAACTCCACAATGATGTTTAGTTGAATTTTAATTAATAAATCTATGTTCTTCGTTATATCACGATAATAAAATCTGTTCTGAGTCTAAGAGAATAAGATTTGTCCAAGATTTTAAAATCTAACATTCATGTAAAAAATTAATTGTATAAATATTACAGTTAATAATTTATACTTGTTTTTCTTCATCCAAAATCGATTATTTGATGGAAGAGCCCCGTTTAAAATCACTTTCATTGCTGCTCAGTAAAGACGAAATTTTAGATATATGTATCTTAATATTTACAGTTACAACAATCACAGCATGAAGTACTCAAAAGCCCTACGTACATTGCGGAAGACTTTAGAGTGCTTTCGTAGAAATAAATAATGAATACGTACATTTTCAACATTGTAAGTACACTCATAAAAATGGAATGAAAATCATTTCCAAACTTGAATCAGTCCGTCTGTACTGCCAGTTAGAATGCATGTGTTAGACATGGCCACTGCTGAAATGGTGTCATGATGACCTAAGGGTGGAGTTTCAGGACCCGGACCTCCTTCTTCGGATATTCTTCCTCTCATGCTACTTCCACCAGTGGAAAGTGCAGGTCCACCTCCAGCCAAATGCTCATGCACTACATTCGTTCCATCGATTAATTTTTGCCTGTTAATAAATAAATGGTTTAGCATTATTTATCTTGGAGTGAACGAAAATAACTACAAAAAATAGAAATAATAATAATTCACTCACTCGTAAACTAACGAATTTGGAGGGATAACATCGTTTGCAGCTGGTAAAGCAACGTAAGATTCGTTGAGAGCGTTAAGATTCCAAAATCTTAACTTCATATCAGTACCACTCGCTAATAAAAACCCTGAACGATCTATACATCCCGAATGCATGGCACAAACGCTGTGAACACCATTTTGTGAATAACTCAAGGGTGGGGAACTCGATGCCCAAAGAACCATCTGACGAAAACCACTTTCGAGATTCCATATTGATATTTCGTTGTTTCCTTGCACTGCAGAAATGATCCACGAATTCTCCGTTGGATGAGTGATTACTTTCCTAACTCGAGCTCCTGAAAATTAAAATTATTTAGATTCAAAGTAAAATTAGTATATTTATTCAAGTATAAAATTATTTACTATTGGGGTGTTGTATAATGCTAATCGGAAGTTGGAATCTTATATCCCAGCAAATATGAACTCCAGAACTTGTTCCGAGCGTTAGCCACTGTTGATTATTGTTTACGCAAAATGAAGTGATAACGCCGTGTTTCAAATCGTTTTCAAGTCGCCAGACTGTTCCGGGACAACGCAAGTCCCAGCCGACAAGAGAACCATAGAGAGATGCATAAACTAAAACTGATTGCGAAGCAGAATCCAGGTATTGAATATCAACAGCACAACCATCTTCCTGAAAAAAATTACATCAATTTACAAAGACATTTAGATTAAAAATGCTTAAAGTTGAAAAGAAATTTATTATTTTCTTAAAGGAATGTTTTTATTTTACTTGGAGATCTAGTTGCCGTGTATTTGTGACACTCATTTTACTCGAATTTTGCTCGATTCTAAGAACAAAAACGCTGCCAGATTGAGAAGCAGTGCTTGCTAAAGATTGTCCTTGTTCACAGACTGTTAAACCAACTAAAGGTCCACTTCGATGAACATAAGTTTGTCTGTAATAAAAAAAATGAACATCAATCCCAACAGTTCTATGCGCGCGTAACTATACTTACACTCGACGGTGTAAACCGGTTCACTGCCAAGGTTTCTCTAATTGGAAATTTCGAGAATGAAAATATTTACCTGGATCGATTAGCTATATTTCTTCCTTCCATCTTGCTTGCATCCCAAACCCTGATGCATCCATCAGCAGCACTACTTGCAAACAAACTAGTGTCTTGAATTGATACTAATCGATTTATTGCTGCTCTGTGCTCGTGAAGATGCGCCACAAGAGCTCCACGTGGCCTCCACCCGTTAGGCAGCAATCTCGAACCTTTGAATTAAAATTAGTCAAATATAACTGATAAGTTATTTTGAAGGAAATGAAATTTTAAATAAATACGAATTCTATTTTCTTCTCACCATTTTTCCAAGCTATGTTATCTGCCCAATGTTGTGCCCTGAGAGCTGCTTCGTGTTGGTTTCCTTTTCTCGATATAAGTTTCTTCAATTCCATATAACACGGAGCGCACCTATCTGCGAAACAATAAAGCGTTGCAACTGTTGCAATTAAATTAAAATAATTGGTCATGCATCAAAATATTAAAATTCCATCCTTCCTCTCATACATACAATTCTAAGTAATGTCTGGATAAACGAACATGCTAAAATAAAAAAAATAAATAAACTCACATTGTATGTAAGACCTTTCATGAAGAGAATGATCAGTGATACTGTGCATGTCCGACAAACTATTCTGTGGAGATAAATGAATGTCACCCCCATGAATACTCTGACTCGGACTTCTTGTACCTCCAGTCATATCTGAGTGTTTAGAAACCATCTGCTAAAACAAAACAATCAATTAAGAAAATAGTCTATTTTCAAATTTTTGTACCTTTTACATTTTAATTTAATAATAGGAGTACATTATCTTGAGCAGCAAACATTGTTCTCCATTCTTGATTCATCGAAGCGTAACTCGCAGAATTATCCGAAGTTCTACGGTCTAGTTTTTTGGGAGCAGAAAGTCCTAAATCTCCTTTCAGATCTGGTTCAAGAGGTGCGGTATTACTTATTCTGCCTTTAAACATACTAAGATCTAGCTTTCCATCTACAGTCTTCGAAGCTCCTTGTTTCGCCTCTCTTGAATTTCGGTATTTATTTATCTTAATCAAATGCGGTTTCATCACTAGTAATTGGTCTTCAACCGTTCCAGTCATTTCAGGACTCACGCGTCTGAAAAGCTAAAGTCAATTTTTTTACTTAGTAAGTAAGATAAGAACATTTTTAAAACATAACAAACTCTGCATTTTTAATAAAAACAAAAATATATCTGCACTTACATTTTTCAGAATATCGCTATATTTATCCTCATCACTATATTTACGAACAATTCGATTTACGGCTTTTGATCTTTCTGCCTGTCTTTGTTCAAAAATTCTAAATAATTCTTCTACATCGTTGTATTTTATCACTGAGTCATATACCACTCTTGGAATAGGAGCCACTAAAGCTTCCAAAAGTAAAATTTCCTTTTCTATTTGTATAAGGGGATGTTTTAGGTATGGTTGTATCATTGCTTGAACTTTACACTGAACATCAACAACATTTAGGGTTCTTGCTGCAGCAGAAATGAATCCTACAGTAGCGTGTCTTATCCAAAGATTAGGATGAATCTGCAAAATTTTATTAGCTAGAATAAAAATCACCTTTATAAAGTGTGCCTAAAATTCTGTTTCGGGATTTACTTACCAAGTAAACTACAGTCTCTGATAACAGAGGATATAGTGCAGATTTGTGAAGAAGTCCCAATTCCGTGAGAGTAGCCATTGCATTAATAGCTTTCGTCGTAACGAATTCTTCTGGATCAGTTAAGCCTTGCTGAAGAAGAGGCATTAATATTGGACTGCTGTGCCAACCTACGTAAGCCGCAACACCCACAATACATTCAAAAAACGATCCTCTTAATTGCTTGTCTTCAGTGTCGTTTAAGAAAGTGATTACGTGGCTAAGCAAAACGTCGTTGGCTTTTTGTTTACCAAAGAAGACACACAGTTTGTTGATCCCATTCTCCATCAAAGTTTGTTTTACTAAATTTTGTGGGTCGGTTAATAACGTTGAGACGGACTGTTGAACCTGAAAAACGGAAGAGATGTTTCAAATTAACTCTTAATTCTAAAATTATTAAAATAATTATCTTTTTTTCTATCTACTTTCTAAGTTTACCATTTCATGTAAAGTTTGAAGCTCGCTGTCATAACTCGGTTTGGGGCCTTCTTTGTTTCCTAAATTCGAGACATGCGAATTTTCCAGATAACGAAGGGCAATGTGAGCTAGATGAGCAATATTTTCAGCATATGCTGCCCTCACTATGACTGCTTCATCTTGTGTTATATGAGCCAAACCCGGCAAAATGTACTCAGGAAATATGTTTACATCCGATGGTGGAATTGATTTCACGAGATATAAACATTTAGTTAATGTGTGAATCGCTGAGACCCGAACTCGAGGTGCTGGATCGTGAACTAGATGAAACTGTAATAATAACAATAATAGTAATAAGATTAAATTACCAAAGTTATTTACAATAAAAAAGTACTAAGTAACTTACGATATAAGGTAGAATTCGATCCAAAATCGTCTCATCGGAAGTATTTTCCGCGAGTTCCAATAATATTTCTAAACTCTGAAATTTCGATTGTGAATTATGTAAACCTCTAATACAGGAAGTTACAAGTTGTGTAATAATGACCAATCCTTCTAAACTTTCAGAGGATTTACTGCATTCCTTGATTTTTTCGCTGTCTTCCTTTTCTTTCTGTTGATCGTCGCTGAGACTATTTTGATCATCGAGGCTTCTTTGGCTTTCTATTTTCGAGTCGTGAGGTAATTTAGAGTCTTTAATGTCTATATCAATTTTATCGGAATTCTGATCGCTATCAAGATCGACTGTTGTATTTTCTTCACTATGTCCAGAATCGTCCTTTCCAGATTCAATATTCACCTCAATTTTACCAATCTCTGATTTGTCCGCCTCACTTGTTTTTCTTCCACTTTCTTCAGTTTTTAGCATATTTATTATCTCTCCGATGTTGCTTTTCAGTTTAACAATCTTCTCATCGGCAGAAAGAATCGGAGCCGCTGAGAAAATCAACATGTAGGATTGCAGAAAAGAGTAAAAGTACTCGGGGAAGACTTTCCCTCGAGTCTGAGAAAGATAAATTTCTGCACTTTTCCTTTTTGCTGGATTCTTCTCCAACATAGAAGTTAAGAGTTCTCGAATTCCTACGTCTTCGATTTTATCAAGGTGCTTACTCGCCGAATATTCTCCGCTTCGGTATGCTTTAAAAAATAATTATTTGATTGCATAAAATTGGTAGAAGCGACTTTATATTGCATTATTTTTGTTTAATTTATATACCTAGAAGCTGAGAAAAATCAAACGGTGGATGTCCTTCATTGTAAAGTTCGGTTAAAGCGCAACCTGCAGAGAAAATATCCATCATCGGATTGAGATCACCTGTCTTGAGTTCCTGCTCTTGTAGTAAAAGTGTAGTATTGCTCACTTCTGAAGAAAGTGTTTTGACGAATCTTTCAGGAGCAATGTAACAGGTTCTGCAATTACAAGAAAGTCGATGAATGTTCAAGTCAATAAACTCTTTGGAAAAGAAAGAATCTATTTTTTAATTTCTACCTTCTTCTGGATGTATCGAAAAAGTAAGAAAAGTCAGCCGGATTATCTTCTGGTAAATACGTAGGTTTAAAACTTGCAAAGTCAGTTAATAAAACCCAATTCCAACTAGTTATCATTATGTTTTCTAGTTTTATGTCACCGTGGCAAACTCCGAACTGAAAATTATTATAGTTATTTAATTTCGATGCTTAAATTCGATATTTAATTAACAATACCTTTCTATTGATTTAGTTTCCTACCTTGTGTGCTTGATTAAGTGCATAAAGTACTTGGAATGTAATCCACTTTTTCTCTATACTTGATAAAAATGGTCTGGTACTGATACGGTCATAGAGAGAACACTTGACGTACTCTCGCATTATAAAACCAGCCTTTTCTGTGAGCTATAATTACCAATTAAGAATTAAAAAAGAAATTATGAAAGTCCGTGGATTGATTATTAGATCAAATAAATTATAGACGACTTACTATCATTCGTTGAAATGGTAAGCAATTAACTGCGGATGCTAATTTCGATCTAATTTCCTCCAATTTATCTTTATAAGTAGACAAAGGTAAAGTTGGATCATGAATAGCAAACACTTTAACAACTATTAAACCCTCTTGATTGCGAGCGCGGGCAACTTTAAAAAATCTTGTGCTACCCAAACTGAAATTATAAATTATAAATTAAATACTATAATAACTTTGTATGTATGTACTCATTTTAAGAATGTGAAATTTGTAACTGAGATATTTTGCCAGTGGGAATTACTTTAAAAAATTGCAGTGTATTCGTTCATAATTTAATGCCTTGGATATTTAATTTTTATATAAATATGATTGTAGGTTCAGAGTCTACATAACAATGATTGATAGTCCATTTCTTTTAATTACAAAATATAATTTTAGCTTTTATTGACGTTTCCCATACGTCATAACAATGTGTAATTTTTTAAATAAAAATCGCCAAATGGAATGTAAATAATCTAGTTAAGTTTACCATCTAAACATTATTTTTAAGAATAAAGTTGGATTTTAAAGATTAGATTGTTAGCTTTACACAAAAAGAGTTGTTAGCTTCTTACCTAATGTCGAAAAGCAAATCGCTGTGATCAGTTAAATAGTGCTCCACTGGGAATATTTGACTCGGAGCGATTCCTACCAGTTGGTTCCCCATTTTGTCTTAATTAATAATAACTGCACTAAACCTTAATTTGATGATTTTTTGGAGAAGAAGTGAAAATGCTAATGTTCAAACATCTTGAAAACGTCAAACCACAATGCACACAATGCACTCTGAAGTTTTGAGGTTACGTTATACCAGCTGACGCTGATGCTGATGTACCTCTGACGTCATATATGTACGTAGTAGACGTAAAGGCGTGTAGTATAATCTTACACATAAACACCCAATATAACGCGGTCTACATAAACTTCAAAGGCGATTTTACTTTTAAACTCTTTATAAACAAATTTCTTATTAGTCGGGATAGTTATTAACAATATAGATTGTAAAATCTAATGTGTTCTGGTGAAGTGTTCAAGTTTTAGGAGTTTTATGACAGCTGTGTGTGCACGATATGCGTAAAAGAATCTACACTATTCTCCAATAATAAGGTATCTGTTTTCTATTCAATTTTTTCTGACTTTCACTCTTTCTCTCTGAAGGTTTCACCTGGGTGCACATATAATTTCTTTGAATTGTTTCTCTGCCTATTCGTTTAAAAATATCAGTTGTATTAAACCTTTTTTTACAAATACTCTCCAAAATAACAAACTTTCCTTTTTTCTTTGTTTACTCTCGTAAATGGATTCATGGGGATTGAGAGTGATTCGTCAATTGATTCGTAATTATGAATAATTTATGAAAGATAATAAATAACTTGTTATTTTATCAACACATTTTTATAAACAATTGGCCTTATTCTTGTTTATAATCAGTTTTTTTGTGATATTTGAAAGTATGAAAAGTATAGTTCTGAACAAAAAGTAGGTCAAATTTAATATGGGTTGAAAATTACAATTTAAGAATATATTAAGTATACAGAGATTAAAATGTATAATAAAAAACAAGATAATTTAAATTATTTTGTATACAATAACAAACAAAACAATCAATAGTTGATTATAATTGAAAACCTTTACTTACGAATACAGCCATACCACTTTGAAAACACAAGTTCTCGTCCGATCACTTAAGTTAAGCAAAGTTGGGCGCGGTTAGTACTTGGATGGGTGACCGCTTGGGAATACCGCGTGCCGTATTCACTCTTCTTTTTTTTTTTTAATTTTCATTGTTTTAAATATTTAAAAAGAACATCTATTTTAAGAAACTAATTTATAATACAATATTCTTATCAATTGAATTTGAATTAGGAACCCATAATTTCAAAAGAAAGATGAAGATTAAATATTTCTATTCAAAGAATTCGAATGATAGAGCTGGATAAAGTGAGATATAATTTAGTAAACGGAAAAATAGTGAAAATGATCAATTTTATCAGCACCTAATCACAATAATGACTAATTCAGGCAAGTTTCTTTACGAAAAATCTCCTCCTATTATCTGCAAACCACTTTGTAAGTAGTCGGTTTGCACATGTTATAAAATTACACACGTACTTTATAATTGACATGAGTCACGTCCCTCTGCTTGTTATTAAGAGAATAATGAGGGGAACAATAATTTAAGACAATAAAGTAACTTAAGGATGATAAAATCTAAAGTTCACATTCAAAAATTTAGTTAAAAATTCGCAACGTGGAAGTAATGTGATTCGTATTTTTCATTGAGATCAGCAAATAGAGTGAAAAAGGCTATATAGAAAAAATCTCTGGTCATTGATCAGGCAAGTTTAAAATTAAAATAAAATATTTATAGATGCTCTAAACAACTTTGTCTATTTCCTAGACGCTATTCGCGCATATATATTTTTTATAGAAAACTCTCATCTTTACTATAGTATAGCATAGTCGCAGGAAGTAGTAAGAGGTCGTAAGTAAAAAATCTCTCCTCTCTTTTCCAGCATCGATTCAACGAGTTACGAAAACCCTTTACTTGTGAAAGTACATTCAACTCAATTTAGCACTTAAACTGCGTTTCTTGCGCAGTTATGTTAGTCTTTTGCAATACGTTTTACACAGTATTTTATCCATCATTTTTGTATTTTCATATTCAATATTTGACTTTTTCAAAAACCTGCTATTCTGTGTCTCGAAAAAATAAATAATAATTGTAAATTATTTATTTGGTACAATTGTTTGAAGTTCTTTCTTCGATTCTTTTTTACGTTTCTTAAAATATTTCTAGAATGATTTGTATCTAGTATTAAGTTCAAAAGTTCCTCTTGAATCAAAAAGACTATAAAGATGCACTATTTTTATTTTGAATAATAAATTAGTTATTAAATTGATTTCGAGTCCAGTGACTTATGCCGGATGCGGTTTTAGAGTTTCTTTTAAATTGAGCAGAAAATCCAGAAATGATTATTCAGAAACGGTGACTCAATGTGTACATATTTATTATCGTGATACGTGTACTTCAGGTGTAGAAATAATATAACTTATATCAGATAATCCTTGGTTTATACGCACTTTTTCAACTACATATATTCTACTTATTATTGCCGATTTTCTAAACCGCGTTGGCTGCATCGATGACGTGATCTCTTTATTTTAAACGGTAATTAATTATTTACTCACTACTGCATCAGTGGAAGAATTAACTGGCTCAAAACTGTGTTTGCAAAAGATTTAAAAAGATACAAAAGATATTGTTATCAGTACAGCAAAATAATTGGTCATTAGGAAATTGTAGGAGGAATAACATTTAGGTAGAATCTAACATTTATAAATAAACAAATAATATATGTAATTTCGAGGGAACTAAAATCACAATGCTCTGCAAACAATTGCGAGAACTCCATCCATACATGTAAAATTCAAGGATGATGGTACATTCTCGAATCGTCCTTGAAGTCTTGTTAATATTTCTATTATTTGCTTGTAAAAAAAAAGATGAACCAAATTTGTGCCACATCAAAGTCAATCAGATTCACAGAGATTTATAAAATGTGCAAGTGTGGGTTGTGGAATAAGAACTGATTATACTATAACTCTTTCAGTAATTTTCTGAAGGCTAAACCACAGAAATTGCACACTCTGTAAATGATTGAGTTTGTACTGTCACACAGAGCCGAGTGAAGCTGACCTGATACTCAAGAAAGTCAAAGGCATTTCGTTTCATAAAAATTGGATCAAAAAACAAATTATATTTGTTTTCTGATCGAGATAAGACCCCTTATTGAAAATTCATTCCAGCTCAAGTCCAAGTATCAAGGCTCTTTTACAAAATCCAAAAATAAATATGTTTAAACTTCAATAAGAAATTTAAGTTTTTGGAATAATTTTAAATTCAAAACTCTCAGTACATTATTAATTGTAATATTTAGAATTGAAGCTTTCAAAATGGACACATTTCAAATTGGAAGTTTTGAGAATTTACAAATGATAAATTGAGGTTTTTATACTTGGAAAATTTGGAAAATAAGATATTAGATCTTTTTGAAAAGCGATTTCTTTATTGTTTTTTCTTTGTTCAAAATTAAGCCGGCCCTGTTGCTTACGTATATTATAGTGAGCCTGAGAACGAATCCCTCATGGCATTGGAACGCTAAGATAATGTGAAATTACAGCAAACGAGTGACAGTCTTGCTTCGACTGCGGTTGAAACCTTTCGCGCCACTTTAAACTCTCTACACTCTACAATTTTGTTGAAAATACATAGTTTCTATCAGTGAAAAGTGCGAAAATATTTAGATAGTTGAAAAACATCCCTATTTAAATAGTTTTCAAAATGTAATGAGAAATTGTATTTAAAGTGTGATATTTGTTTTTAAAAATGAAGCAGAGTATTTATCATATTTAATTTTGCGATTCGAATTAAAAACTAGTTTTTCAAACGTGGGTAGTATCGAGACTAATATCAAAGGATTTTGTTATTCAAGGATCGCAGAGGAGGTAAACAATACGCAATATATAATTTATTGTCACAAAATCTTCCATTACATTAAAAAATAATTCGTTTTTTAAATTTATAAGTATATAGTTTCATTATTTATATAGTTTCACTATTTCTTAAATTTTTTATATTATTTTCAGTTTTGATAGTGGAATCTTTCATTGTGATATCAATTTACAAATTAAAACCGGTTTGGAAAATAATTATAAAGGATTAGAATTGAGAAGGAATTTTTTACATTGAGAATTTAAAAAATCTTGATTTTATATTGCAATTGAAAAGATGGTATTGTCTGAATTTGAGAAATTAATTTTTTTTGGCTTTAGATAAATCTAAGGAGTTCGTTATTTATTTGGGCAAATTAGTAGGATTTTTGGGAACATATGGTGTCAAGATTATTCAACGTTTTGAAAGAGTAGCTATTTTGAACGCCGTCTAACTAGGAGGGCGCGTCTGATAAATTTATTTTTAGAGGACCCACCAAGTTATTAACCCCTCGAAACAAGTGCATTTGGGTAAAAATGTGTCTTCCTCAACCCCCTACTCATTAAAAGACTGTATACTGTATTCAAAGTTGTCCCCAATTTATCAAGAATCTCAGATCCACGAATTTTCAACTCCAAACATTCAAAATTTCCTATAAAAATGATTACAAGTTAAAAAAAATCAACATCCTTAGAGGAAATGTATTTCAAAAAGACGCATATTTACAATGAGATAATATTGGAATGATATGCAATAATTCATCAATCAACTTTGAATTGTATGTATTCATGGCAATATTTTTTATTAATAGAAATTGTTTGGGAATATTTTTTAACACTCTTTAAGGTGCTTTATTATTTATTTAAGTTTTTAAATCTAAAAGACGATTTTATATCTGTACTAAAATGTGAGAGTAAATTTCTCTTAATCATAAATAGACGTGCAAAATATTTTCTTTAGATTATGGTTCTTTGACCCCAGAAAAGGAATCGATAAAAGCTACTCTTCTATATTTAATCATAATCTCCGCTGAAATTTATTGCGTCTAAAATTAAATGGAAGCTGATAAATTCGTAGATTTTAATAACTAAAGTTACACCCTTCAATTCTGTTCTTACTATATCCGAAGCTTAAAAAAATGCCAAAAATCCAGGTATGTAAATTTTGATCCTGCATAAATATTAATATTTTCAAATGGAATGGTTTCAGATAGGATGAACAAAGCTGAGCTGAACATCGTCCTGCGGGCGGAATCCCCAAGAAGTTCCTCAACAATGAATCACTCTCACATTCCGGTTCCAAAAATCTCGAGTGCGATGAAGCTGCATGATAGATTGCCTCCTCGAAGAGGTTCTATGGAAAAAAATTCTGGAAAGACGATATCAGTTGCAGCACAAAGAGCAGCTTTTGAAAAATTAGATGCGTCAGCAACTGGTCAGAAAATTCGTAACAATATGAATCTTTCAAATGTTGAGCTGAGAAATTCCGAGGGAAGATTATCACCTGCGAGAAAATTTGAATATATTCCAAAATCGAGTAGTCCACTCAGTCCGAAATTAAATAGTTCAAGACTCAATTGTCCAAGTAGTCCCAACTTAAACAGAAGCAACAGTTTTCTGGAAAGCAAGTGGAAGAGTAAATATGAGGACTCGGAAAAACGTCGAAAACTTCTGCTACAAAAAAGCGAATCTGGTAAATATTTACAGTTTGATTTCTCTTTAAAGTTCATTTTTAAGTTTCTGGAAAGATTTCAAACTGATGTCCACTATTGATAATATATCTAGATTAGAAACATGATCTAACGTTAGATTAAGAAGTAAAAAATGTTTTTACGGAACACGTAGATTCTGATATAGTAAATCAAAAATGTTCAGACAATCTGGAATTCAGAATGTAAAGTGTTAACTGGCTATTATGACCTCTATCCGCGTAAGTCGCATTAGTAATGCAAAGGGCACAGTTCAGAATTATAGTTCATGGTTACAAAGCTGCTGCTGCAGGCGCCTTGGCCATTATAATGATTCATTCCCATATGCAGATTGAAGAAGCAATGTCGCATGCTTAGTCACATAGTTCATACGTGGTCAACTTACAGATATGTGATAATGAAAATGTATTTTCTTAGATCAGTTTTTAAATTATCAAATCTAATGGATATATAGATCTACTAATTAATTTGTGATGAGGCAATTTATCAACCAGATTCTTGTTTCTGAAAAGATTCGAATAGTTTCCAAACCTTGAATTTGGCAGATGCCAAATTTTTAATTTCAATTTTGATGCCTTTGAGTTTTTAGAAAAACATTCATTTTTAGATTTTACTGACAGGATAGCTTTACAGTTTCTCTGACGTAAAAGCAGATAATAAAAATAGAAAATCGCTCAGTACTGAATTTTAAATGAAATTTTAATTTCTTTTAATCTCATTTAATCTCAGGTGAAGTAAAATCCTTTAGATTCATAGAGTTGTATATTAAAAAATAAATAAATAAAAGGCCACGATGGTCTTTCCTGAAAAAAACTATGTCAATGTAAATGAATAAATTTTAGTACTCTTTACATTCATCTCACGGCTATACCCACAGAAACGTATCGAGTGCATTTTGTAAAACTACTTACGCCCTTCTGGCAATAAATCATGTTCAACATTATGATAATGATGTGAGTCACTGATTCTATGAATCAAGCGTCGACTTTACTGAAATTCAAATTCTTTTTTGTAGTTCCTTTTATCAAATATTTTACATGTGTATATAATTATATTTTTAATTGAACAATTAAGGAAATAATTCAGTATGTTTATGAATGTTTACCTTCTTTCAGTAAATAAAGAAAATGCTGACTTGGAAAAGAAGTTTCAGCAATTGCAGAGGCAAAATAGTACTTTACAAGCACAATTGCAAAACAAGGAACAAGAATTCCAAAAATTACGTACAGGTAAGGTATTTTATAAACTTTTTAATCACTCTGGAAAGAAAATCTCATCGAAGAAAATGTATTACTGAAGCACGTTCATATGTCAATCTAGAAAAGAACCACTGGAATTGTCATCATATTATGTAATGCTTTTTCTGGCATCCGGAGTGCCGTTCCAACGTGTGACTCACGTTACCATAGATTTTTTTGCTTTAAACTTTCATTCAAGAACTTATTTCCCGCTTCGTATTAATTAATTACAAAGCTTTTATATCGAAAAGCGATTACATTTTAATTGTTGATATTTTCAATTGGAATCATTTATATTTTAAATTTTTTAATTGTTTTTTTGATATTCTAAATAAATTTTTAAAAGCTGTCAAAAACAAAAGCAGATTGAAATGAGCAAATAACTTTAAATAACCTACTATATTAAAAATATTGCAGTTTTACTTTTTAAACTCTAAAATCTGAAATGTCGTGGCTCCTATCATTGATGAGAGAAACTTCTGTTCATTATACAGATAAATTATTTTTTCCTACAGTTTCTGAGGCCGTCTGCAAAGAGTATGAGCAGCTTCAGAGGCAATATGACGTCGAGACAGGAGCAATGCATAAGGCTATGCAGCACGCATCTCAAGTAGGGCGAATATAATCACTCATATACTTATAAGTACTTCCGCACTTTGAGCGGATTACTTCGCAAACAAAACTGACATTATTTTAATTCTGTAAAACGTACACCCTGCTAATTTAGATTCTTCTCTTCCGTTATTTCAGTGGTATAGGCAGAATCGAGAGCTTAAGAGAAGGTCTCAGGTGATAGCACAGAAGATATTGGAATCCAATCCAGATGGTTTGCCGGATATGGATTTATCTGATGAGGTGGATTCCAATAACGAAGATTTAGAGCAGCTGAGAGAAACCGTCAAAGGTTTCTATTTACTAATTCTAATTACCAATTTCTTTGCAAATCTACTATCCCTAGTAATTTTTGAATTAATAATCCGAAATCTTAATATCTCTCTGAATACAATTTATTAATGTATGTAATTTAATTATTATTTGTCTTATTTCAGAGCTAAGTCAAGAAGTTGCGAGGCTACAGACGGAATTAAATTCAGCTCGATTACAAGAATTCGAAGCCCAAGAGCAAGTTACTGTTCTAACTTCCCAGCTTGAAGAAGAAAAGGCTGCCAGACAAAGTGGTAAGTTCTTTTAATTCGTAAACTCATCTTTCTTTTTCTAAAACTTTTTGTTTGAACATTTAAACTGTTAATAAACAATTTGATTAATCCACAGATGCCGAGAAAATGAAGGAATTAAAACAGAAGCAAGAAAATATGGAACGCGTTACAAGGATGGTTGCTGAAGAAGTACAAACCCTAAAAACTCAATGTGATCGAGAAAGAGAGAATGCCAAGATGGTGAAGTTAGAGGCAGATAGGGTAAGTATTTTGTTAAAATCCGAAAAATCTTACTTCTGTTTCTCATAGTTTACGATTTTTAAAATTCTGTTTTTAGGTTCAAAAAGAGAGGAACGTCCTCGCTCATCAATCCGCTCTTCTTATGGCAGAAGTAGGCGACGAGCCAGGTGGAAGATTAATGACTATTCTCCAGGAGGTTGAATCTCTAAAAAGATCATTGGAAGAAGAGCAGCAGAATCACGCTGCTCAAATAATGCTATTACAAGAAAAATTAGAGGAGAAGGAATCAAACGTAGAATTTGAAATTGTCGAAGAAAAGCTTAGACTTGCGGAGTCGGAACTCGAGATGGTTGTGCAAAAGGCGGAAAGAGCAGAGAAGAAGGCTGAAACTTTGGAAGAAGTTATAAAGAATTTGGAAAGCAAAATAGCAGAGATGGAAGAAAAACAAAATCAGCCTCCTCCACCACCTCCCCCACCACCACCACCCCCGCCGATGTTTGCCAATAATCAATCCTCTCTTAAATTAATTACAAGAGAAAAAATGTCTGGGGAGAGGGAATCCGCTGTTAGCGACATGGAGAAAATGCTAGGCATCACTAAAAAACCATCGTCTATTTTGCAGCAGCAGCCTGGTGAGTATTTTTGAAATCGTTTTCTTATCCTTGTTGGATTAAATTAAAAATCATTATGAATTATAACTTATGCTTTAGAAAATTACTTATGTCACTCTTATATTTTTAGCGATTGATGATATCATCAACCAGATAAAAGGCGGAAGATTTACTCTTAAACACACCGAGGTTAGTCTAAGAAAATAATTTTTTTAATTGATCTAAAAATTAAAGAATTCACGATTTTAATCATATTTTTTGTGGTTAATAGAAAGAAAGAGAAGAAGAACGAAGGCGAAAGCAAGAAGCTGAAAGTGCACCTCCGGCAGTTTCTGAAATGTTGAATATTTTGGGAACAATGAGGAGAAGAGCAAAGCCTACAAGACAATCTTTCAAATTCGCGAATGGACCTTCATAACCTTTTTCTTTTTCCATTTTTTTTACCACAGTGCCAAGAATTGACAATAGAATTTAAGATCATTGAGTTAAGAAATAAGTATTAGTGTACGAAAATTTAGTTACGTTAACTGTACTAAATAAAAGTTGTTCTTTTTTACTTTAATTAAGAGTTACTTTTTAAAAGGATTGAAAGTAAAAGATCAATTTTACGAGAAGCGATACAAAAGCGTCTGTATTCTCAAAAGCATGTTACAAATATCTTAATGACTATATTTCATTTCTTAAACGCGTTGAGAAAATAACAATTTTTCTTTTCATATACATACAGATTTCGCTTGCTGCAATTAGAGTACAAAAATCACTTGTATTTGCGATTATTCAGTCGTAATAAGACACGGAAGATTATTCGGGCTATTCTCTTTCGGAGAAAAATATATAACAAGTCTCAACTGATCATAAAATATTAACTGTGAAGCACCATTCAAAAAGAGGTAAAATTGATGAAGTCTAATTTAAACGTATTAATTAACAGACAATATAGATAGAATGAATTGTAACTTTAATTTTAAAAAAATATCAACAATTTTAGAATACCTTTTAGAATATTTGCCTTCCGTGTGAGGTCGTTGTCATTAAAGCTTACTTAATTTCATTCTTTATTTTATCCAAGATCGTCGGAAGCTTCGAAGCCTCGAACAAAAGAACTTTTCTGTAGGGGGTCATTTCCTTGTCAGTTTCGGCCCAAGTTCCAGAAAGTCCACTATCTGTATCCAGTTCAACTGAAAATTCGAAACTAAAAGTGGCCTCTTCAGCGAAAATCTCTTCCTCAGGATTACTCCAGTAAACATCAGGTTCTTCATTCGCATTCTTTCGCTTGTTCTTTTTCTTCTTGGTCGTCTCTTCTTGCTCAGATGTTTTATATAATTTACAAATGAGAACAAGGTACGTGAAATCGAACGGCATTTTTTTACTCGTAGCTCGTTTCATTTCTGAAATCAAGTTTTCGAGGAGCGGTACGGAAATTTGAGCAGGAATATTCACGAACCGTTCATTGATCAGTAAACCAAGAGGTGCCGCGTCGTTTTCAAGGACGTTTTTTATCATCGTGTTAGTCGCATCGTTTGCGTGGTCATTAGCCATTTGTCTCAGCAAGTCTCGCAAATCTTGAATGCATGGTACATTCTAAAAAATAAATTATTATTAGTTATGCATTTTTAAATTCGATACAGAATTTTTTATAGGAATATATATTTACTTAAAAAGGCAAATGAAAAGTTATATATATTACTACCTGTACCTGTCTATTGGAAATGTTGATCACAGTCGTAATTCCAAAAACATCGTTAGTATCATCATCCTCATCCTCAGAACCTTCATCCTCTTGTGATTGTTTCACAACTGATCCAACATAGTTTTGTCCAATTATCAAATCTGTTAGATTGCTTAAATCTACGTGTGCTTTCAGGAAAAGTTGTTGTAAAAGAGTCTTGATCCCATGAAAATCTGGATCCTGAGGATTCCGTCCTTCGAAGTCTACCTGTATTTCCATTCCCTGGAATTAAAAGATATAAGAACTCATTAAATTAAAAATTATTTTTCCATTTTAAACGCTTAAACTTAAAGTTGTTTAATTTCCAAAGCCTTAATTTAAAACTATTTAATCTCAATAGCTAAATTTAGAATTTTTCAAGTTTTCAGCTGAAATTAATTGCATCGGCGCATAAAAAAAATTTACTTGTTCACATTATTTTTAAATCGTTTAAATATATCAAATATTTACTTTCATTTGTTGATAATATAAATTTTTAATTAATAATATCGCCTGATAGATGACAACCCAATATACAGTTAAGTATGCTATAGTTGATTGGTTGCTGACAATGGTATGCAACTTCAAGTGCAACTTTCATAAATTTTCATTTTCAGAAACAAAGGAACACGAAGCAGAATGACTCATTTTCACTCATTTTTTAAAACAATATTACCATGAAAAACAGTGTATTCTATTAGAATTTAAGCAAATCAATTACAATTCATCACAGATTACAGTAAAACGATAAATATTTTGAAGTTCTAAACATGGAGACCGGTATAGAAATTTGTCACATTATTGAAAATAAGGTTAGGAATTTGTGCGTTGACAGATCAAGTATTTCACGCTGACAAAATTTAGTTTTATCTTACCTGTTCTTGTGCGTCTTGATTCTCATTGTCTTCATTTCCAGAAGAAGCATTATCGCTCTCATCACTGGCATTTTCACACTTTTGCTGCACTTCACGTTTTTTAACCGGACCTGCCATTGTAGTCTTTTCCAGGAGATTTCCGCCACGTGACGATCAAATTTCTAATAACCTTAAAGTGATATTCCCACTAAAGAATGTCTTCCAAGTAAGTGAATATCGACTAAATATTTTTAAATTAAATTATCAAACACCGAGAAGCTAAATTCCCGGTGTTTTTTTTATCGAAAAACGTATCGGAAATGATATAAATTCCAAGCTTGAAGTGAAAGCCCGGGGTTTACAAATTTCGCCGCAGGGAGTCGCTATCTCATTTCTTGTAACGACGGCTGCGTTGGTTTGTCTCATATTTGAAACACCCCTGAAAAGTTCAAATGGTGCAGATTCTACTGGTAGAATGATTATTCTTTTTTGAAAAGCCGCTTTCCGCATAACTTTCAGTGTTTTTATCATTCAATTATGTATTTATGATGCCAGGACGTCCCAGATGTCATGTTTCAATTCGTTCAGTTGCACTCCATAAATTAATGAGTTGCAAGTCCCATTGTATGATTGATAATCAAAACATCCAAGGTAAAATGACTTTTCAACAATAGAACTTTATATTTTTTAAAACAGGTGGTCGTCAAAACGAGTTTGAATGAGTTTTTTTTAGGCTAGAATGAGTAGACATATGAAATTTTATTTGAATCTGCTAATGTAACAAGGAAGTAATTCGAAGTTCTGTTTTTCGAAAGCAATATGTTTGACTGCATCCCACATCCTTGGGGGTGGAAAGTGGTCCATTGTCGCCACCGTAAACGACGAAATTCGATTAAAGTTCTCGCGCATGGTCGAAGGAAGTTCCAGTTTTCTCGCGGATTTCTCAGGGTCTGTCAGGTGGCACCACGGCCACGGCTGGATACACCTTTTGGTGTAGCATAACGTGAGCATAACGTATACCAGCACGACGAGAGCTAGTGCACTTACATCGGGTTTTTAGGTTATTAGAGAAGACGCGTGACCAGGGTGACGAGTAGGAAAAGCTTATTAACGAGAGTTTTGACTTCTCTTGTGATTTCGCGAGTGCGAAGGCCCTGGTGGCAGGGGGTGAGATAGCTGTCTGGTGTTTAGATGTCCGCGTAGATGTTCGATTTCCACCTCAATGTACATGTACATTCATATACATGTGTACACTCGCGAGCGCGAAAGCATACATACATATATATATAAACACATTCACACTGACAGTACAAAAGGGTATATCTTAATTAACGTTACAGAAAATGACTTCTGATGTTTTATTAAAGTATGTTTGAATACATTTGAATAATTGAGCTAACAAACCTTAAAAGAGAAAAAAAAACACAGAAAGATGCAAAAGAGAGTATTTGGTAAATCTCTATTAAAAGAAACTTCACTTGATTTTAAAAACACTGAGCAGAAAATATTTTTTTTTTAATTTCATTTTGGAGCACTTTAAGTAAATGTACTTTAAAAACTCAAGAAGCATTGTATTCAAATACAGTATCAGCTTTAAAAATCAATGGTACTAAATTCTTTTTAAAAGAAGATGAAATCCTTGAATGCAGTTTAATATACTTAATAATTACAGAGATTTAAAGAGTTTACTATAGTTGTACTTATTTATTTTCAGTTTTAACTATTATTTTTAATTTTTAATATATTGCATTAATTTTCAAAAACCTTCTTAAATTATTTTCTCCTTTGGAGATATTTTTTCACATAGCAAATAGCTTTTATAAATTCAAGAAGTTTGTGAAGCACAGTATCAGCTTTAAAAATCAATAAAAGTACATTCTTTTCGATAAGAAGTAATGTTTCATTTTGCTTACATCAAATGTATAATTAGTAATTACCTATATATGTATATAAATACTCAATTTTTTCACAGTGGTCTTATGAATGGAAAAAATAAATATATGTACTTATAGCGTATAAATAATTGAAGATCGCAATAAAACCTACACGAACATTTCTTGCGATTGCTTTCCATTTTGGCTGTTCGTTGTTTAGCGATGTTTAGCGGTGTTCCCTATAGTAAAGCTGTCTCACCTGCCTTTTACCTACCTTTTCTTATCATGCGTTCCGATTCTTGCTTTTAGACATATTCTATACAATATATGTACATTCGTAGGAAATCACCTCTGATCCAGAGAAAATGTAATCCAACTTCCTCAAAAAAGGTTTATCAGCGTTTGAAATATTGACAAGGGTAAAAATCATTCTAATGAACATGGACGAATGAAAACACAAATAAACTAATAAATTATTTGGTTTCTATATCCGCATCTCATTTTTTTCAGGTGTCGACTTAGCTAAGGTGAATTAATTCATGGATGATAGAATTTATTCTTCTAAAGAAAGAAACTTTAGATTAGTGAAATTATGTACATAGATACATGAGTCTTATTGATTATTATTTGGAATTTTATTGTTGCTATAGGGGGAAAAACAGAGAGAAGAGGAGAGAGAGGAGCGTCGAGTGTCGAATTTAAAATTATTTTCCCCTGAAATCCGAGCACGTACTCCTTAGCTGAGACAGGGCCGTAAAACTTTTTCGCCACGTAAAACCCAGACTGGCAATGAAATTAACCCATCTGACTACATCGTAGGGGCGTGCTAGGCCGATGCGGCGCAACTGGTTGATTTATTGGTGCTTTCGCGCACTGAAAACCAGCTAGGAGTTTGAATTAGATTACGGTCCATGCACAAATTGCTTTATTCAAATGCAATTCAGGAAATGAGACGTCTTTATGTCGACTGTAAAGTAGTCACCGATGGTATCGATGGATCGGATATTATTATTTCAGACTCAAGGTGGAAGATTCCATTTTTCTATAAGCGAATTGTTTCCTCGCGTATCGGTTTTGCGAGAGAGAATATTAAATAGATTTTAATCGTTTTAGACTGTATCACCTGTTCATTACTTATGGTATACGTAATTAGCCCTTCTTTAAATACTAATTATGATTGAACTGCACGTTCGACATTCTTTTCATTATGGTATTTCATCTCCTGAATTTAGTATTCCGTTCATCAATAGCTTTGAGAGTTGCTTTGACAAGATTCGTGCCCACATAACTGTCTTCTCATTTATTACCTCAAATTGATATTGTTGAGCAGCACATCACGCACAGTAGCGCGTGCTGTAAATTAAATGAAAAGGGAACGTGAATAGATTCAATATCGAGTGCAATTTCGATATTCAAACGACCCTCATTTCAATACTGTAATTTATAATTTCACTGACTGGCAGTAATAAGTTTTCAGGCAATGAAAATAAATTATGTAAGTTCTGATATATCGTATCAAAACGGTTCAATTTAAATTCGAATGAATGAAAATACATTATGATTTACGTGGAAAGGAATAAGTGGGAGGCTTTTTAACTAAATTGATTGGATCAATCAGTATTTTATGCTATATTTTTTATAGAAACATATTTGAAAAGTGAAGAAAATAGTTTATTGGATTAGGATTGAAAAGTCTTCTTTCGTTACAGATTTTTCTATTGCACGTTACATTTACTTCCAGTACAGTGAAAAAAAAAATCTCGGATCCAAAGAAATGTATTTCTTTGACTCCAACAAAATATTTCTTCGATCTGAAGAAATATTTCTTCAACCACATTCTTCTCTAACATTTCTTTGAATCAAAGAAATTTTCCTTGATTCACATTTTTTTTCTCAGTGTAGCTTCGTCATTTTTATTTTGAGGATAATATTTTTTACCATGCCGAAAATTATTCAATTTTTGTGCATATATTAGATTATTTTTTATCTTTTTTTATTGTATCTTTTTATCGGGAAAATTTCGTGATGAGTGACGTGTCAGAAGGAAAAAAAAGAAATTTTTCCTGTCAAGAATTCAATATTCGTTGAATAAAAAAGGGGTAAAATTTTTTGGCATGAAAAAAAATGGTTAAAACTGTTGGTTTAAATAATAAAATGATACACTTTACGAGACACCTTCATAAAATTAATTAATCAAATAATAAAGCTTTCGTAGCTTGTCTGACCAAAAACAGCTTCTACTACTTAATATACTATTCGTTTTGTTTTCGAAGGATTTCAAAGATTTTAAGGCACTTTGGGGGATTTTGATGTCCTAAAAATGTTACGACGGCTGCACTCATCCGAATAGAACCGAGCGAAGCGTTAAACTTAACTTCCTTTAAACGAGAAGTTTTAAATAATTTCAGGATCGAAGCTTTTCTAATAAGAAATAATAATAGTAATAAACCTTTTTAAGTATAAATGATATAATAAAATCGCAAAGTAGGTTGCAAATAAAGGATTATCCAAGTATTTCATAAAGTCATAAAATACAAAGGGGGAAGACTGCAAGAAGCAGAGAGCTTCGATTTTGTATTACTGAAGGATTTCAATAATCCTAAACTGTTTACTGTAAGGGAAAACGGAAGATGTGGAAATAATCGCTTGCACTCTGGTGCAAGCTCTAAACTGTCTGGAATAAAAGTTAACGTGCAAAAAGAATATTTTCCTGAATAAAGAACCAACCCCGGGGGCTATCTCGTCTGTTCCTGAGTAAACAGTAAATTCATTTCGATCTGCGCGAAGGCAGGTCGCATCATTTTCATCCGACTTTTATTCCCAACTCAAAACTCATTTTTCACGCATGTGTATACGCTTTCATGTATATATATATATAGATAAAGAGCTAGCACCCTTGAGAAATACTGTGCTAAGGATTAATTGCATTTGCGAGCCTTCTTTTATCTCTTTTCTAAAGCTTCCGCATTACGGATCGAGCTCATCATGCTCTTTTTGCCACTTTTGGTCCGGAGCATCATCCAACCTTCTTTTCACTTCACTATTTTATCCATGCGCTTCTCAGTTAGCTAGAAAAAGGCACAAGCCCGGCTGAAAAGAATTCTCTGTCAGAAAGCAATGACTTAAATTGGTTTTAAACTTCAAGAGCGTGGGCTTCTTGGAATTCTTGAGGCGTTAATTGTTTTGAAAATTTGTCGAGGGGCGCGAAAACTTTGAGGAAAACGTAGAAGTTCTTTTATTGGGGTTTAGGTAACTCTTTTTTGCTATATTAAGAACGATATTTTTGAGATAGACTTATTTGAGTGGTATATTATATTGCCAGAATTAGTGGCACGAGAGATATTTGATATTTTTTGCAAATGTTGAAAAATATTTACATTTACGTAAACTGAGTAGCCAGGCTATTATATCGTCAATAGACGTCGCGTGTCAGCTCACTGTCAAAGGATATTGCACTTCTGTGGACACAACGACGCTCCCTATTCGACTCCCACAGTTGAGATTGCAATATCTAGGGTATATAATATATCAGCACAACGAAAAATGAATATTGTGGAGGTCATGACCCAGCAGAAGTAATAAATAAGCCTTCAGTCGACGATAATGCACTGTCCGCAGTTTAAATTTTTGTGAATAAAAAGAGAGCAAATTCTGGACTCTTTATAATATATTAATGTAAAAATTATATTCCTTTTTGTTGGAATGAAACTTATTGTGTCATTTGAAAATAGCTACACATTGACGTATAATACTAAAAATATTCAATACTTAGTACAATTTTTTCTAGCGGAGAATTGCGATCGATATGCATTATCAGATAAGTGGGACAAATGGTTGTCACCCATTCTTACGAAAAATCATTTCAAAGAAAATAGTCTCGTTATAAAATAAGTAGGTCAGAGAATTGTAACGTTGGGTAGTTTACGTGATGCGAAATAACATGAATTTGCAGGTAGAATGAAGAAATTCGTAATCTGAAGATAGTTAATTAAATTATCTTCTCTGTTAGTGTAGGAGAAATTGATTTCTTTTGATTAATTCAGATTGTACTGTAATGTATATCGTTAATTCTAGAGGAAGATTGACGGTAGAATAGATCAGCCGCAGGCTAATCAAACTATGAAAGCGCGCAGTGTTTGATTATAAAAGTGATCTTGTTGATTAGATTTAACGAAATATGTTTTTGGAAAATAATATAATTTCAAGGGTAATTCAAACTTGAAAATTAAAATAAAATCGGAGTTTTAATTAAAAGCTACAGCAGTACAGATATTTTCTATACATTTATTACATATTGATTTTTGTCAATATGTAATTCTTTTTGAATTCACGTTTGTTCTTGCGAAATTTTATTCAAATTGAAAATAAGCTTCCATTTGTCAGCATTTTATGAACGGAAATATTCTTTTTAAAATATTTATAACTTGTATGGTTGAAGAAATATTTCATTTCACTGTGAGAGTTGTCGTTTCAAAAAAATTCATATGATCTAAACCAATTTTTAATTTAATATCTAATTAAAAATAATTATTCTACTCTTCCTAATGCAGAATATTCGATAATGGTCTTTATTATTCGACTTCAATGGAATTTATATCATTAGGACCAATATTCATTATAAATATACAAATGTTCCAGATCGTAAAATCACATATTCAATTCATCATAAAGTCCCACGCAAAATAATTACATGTATATAATTTGCATACATTGTTTATGGCTTCTCCTGTGAACACCGAAGATAAGCGGATAATTACACGGAAAAAATTAGTTATTAAAATTGTCCTTGTCATCGACTTTTAAATAGGACAAAGTTTTCAAAACACTTCATTAACGCTTTTTAAAATCCGAAATATCTTTCAGAGGAGAATTCTAAAATAGTTTTCAGAATTTTCCTTTAAAATTCTTTTCTGAAAAGTACTTGAGGTTGTAAAAAACGTTAATAAAATATATTGATATCCAAAAGTCGATGAGAATCAAGGAAAGTTTCGATAAATAATTTTTTACGTTATAGATTGCCTTTTACTAGCACTAATGTTAAACTTTATATTTTTTATCTGCCAAATTATACACAAAATTATTACAGAAAGTAGAAAAGAGGAAAAGATATTAAAAATAATAAGAGATAGGAGAAAATGATGGCTGCATACATTTTCAGCAAAAATATCTACAATACATTCGAATATAGTCGTATATTCGTTGAAGGCGAAAGAACGAAAAACGTTCCTCGCTCTGTAGACATAAGAAATGCCTGAGTCTTTTTTAATTGCGCCTCTTTACTGCATCTATAATTTTTTTGTGTGTTCTATTATTTGTATCCTTTATATTTTCACCTCTTAGTATTGATTACATATTGTCCTTATTCAAAAAAATTAAAAATGAATTCTGAGATGGATATAATATTATAAATGGAGAAACGGCAATGAAAATTACAATTACTTTAAACATTGATCTTGGCAGACTGCCAAAATTTTTTGATCTATTTTTCATACTGAATGCTTCTTTTCCAAGTGATGAGAATATAAAAGATTTCTTATTGATTGCCTGGAATGAGATATGTATTTTTGCTACGGAAATTGAGAAAAAAGGAAGGAAAGTTATTTGATTTTGTGGATATTTGGATAAATACAAATATTTAAATTCTAATTAGTATATAAAGAAATTTTGCAGAAAAATATGTTTTGCAGTAAAATTTTATTCTCGCGCGAATAGTTTCCTCACGTTTTGTGCTGTCCTCAATCCAATACATAAACCGAGAGCCAATATTACTTTTTTCTTGTCAGTAAAGAGGTGATTGGATTTTCTCGTAAACGAATTTCGAAATTCAGAATTTTTACGGGAAATAAGTTGAGATTTACATATCCCTTCGTGCGCGTATATAGCTTAAAAAATTCAAAGAGATGAAAATACGGAACGGAACGAGATATATAAAAAAATTATCGATAAAACAATAAAATAATAACGAAAAAATGAGTATTGAAATACAAATTTCAATATATCAAAGAGTTATTCAAATTCTACTAAAAAATTAAAAAAAATAGCTGCCCAGAGCGGCAAAATTGAAAAGGCGCTCAAATTTGGGAAAAACGGCAAAGGTGAATGAGGGCGACAATTTTTTGAAATGTCTAGGGGGGCGTAATTTATAAATCATCCACTAAATATGCTAAGAGAGTGCATTACATCATTTTAAGTGGGAAACTAATTATCT
Organism: Synergus umbraculus; assembly: GCA_900474325.1. NCBI lineage: Eukaryota > Metazoa > Arthropoda > Insecta > Hymenoptera > Cynipidae > Synergus > Synergus umbraculus. The sequence goes on from UCOK01019912.1 coordinate 50,125, forward strand.
CATTTCTATTTCAAACATAACGAGCATAAGCGGCTTAAAATCATCAGGTACAGAAACAGGAAGGAACATTTTGCTCTTAATCCAAATGAAAAACTGATAATTTCTGAATTTTTAATTCAAATTTTATCGACTTGGATTGAAGGTCAGATTTTTTTCCTTCCAGTTAAATTTTCTACCTTTTGTCATCTATATTTCTCACCTATTTTTAATACAGATTCACCTTTCTTAATATAACAATAGGTGCTGTGATGATGTATTTAGATCTGAATGAAGCTTTTATGATTCTTTTGCAAATCAAAAGAAGTGAACTGAAAAAAATTGGTTAAAACGCGTTCCTCTGGAGAAAACCTGTTTATTTGATTTTCAGATTTCTTTCTCATGTAGTGAGAACAGCACGTATGTATACACGCTGTGAGTATTCCACATGAAAGGCAGAAAATGAAAAGGGTGCCAGCCAATTTTCTTTCCCTCCCAGCTTCCTTCCACACACGTCTTTGGTGCTTGCGGTCATGTGCTTGCTGGTCCGAAATTCTCTGGGACTTCCTTTTGCCAATTTCCTCTCTCTCTCTCTCTCTATCTTCTCACGAGAGCTTAACGGCACGTACTATTACTACTACACTCCCATATAGTGGCATATCGGACAGCAAAGGCCACGAAGGGGGGCTGCAAGCCTCCAAAGTTGGGAAAAAGCCAAGGAAGGGGTTGTACTATTCGAGCTTGACTCCCCAGGGCGCAAGCTCCAGATCACTGTGTATCCTCCCACTATATTCGAATGGGAGGAGCTTTCGTGCTTGCCAATACATATCCGGCTAAATTCGTCTCAGTCCTTTCACGTCCGAAACGCGCGCGACGCACGGTCTCAGTGCTCTGCTGCACCATAAACTAGGTATAAAATAAAATCATTAAAAAAATACAATGAAAAACAAACGTAATCGTGCTGTTTGCTCGTCTACAATCTCCAAATTGCTTTCTTCAAAAGTCGGGAATTTATTTCAAGAGTGTCTATTCCTTCTTATATGAAGGGTTGATTCGAAGGAAAATCATGACTCAATCAGATTTTTAAATAATAATTATTTTTTCATCGTTTTCCATTCATTTGATTTTCAATTTTTTATGGATTTGACAAGGGATTGACTTGAATCAAAGACGACTTTTTTATTTCGTCCTTTTAGCTCTAAAACTGTACATTGTGGAGTACTATTTTTAAAAAGTAGGGAATTTACATTTTATTTCATGCTAACTTCCTCAAATTAATAATATCAAATTATTATTGAGCTGAATTAAATTTTAAGAGCAATAAATGGATGGAATGAAAGTTTGTCCGTAGTCTTTGATTATTTACATCAATCAAAAAATAAATGGTTTATCTTCTCCGAATAACATTTAACTCTAAGATGAGTTACGAGTTCATCTCTCGAATAAACAAAGTTCGTGTTTATAATTGAATTTTTAGGCTTCGATCTTCAGTTTCCAATAACTTCATCATTCATTTTGCCAATAGCAGTTCTTTCTCCTTAAAAAATGTCTTTATCAAAACGCGAGTGGGAGTTTTTCAAAAAGATGGATTAAAACAATTCACTGGAATCTCGCCAGTTTTTTCTTTGTGCGAGAAGAGACGCTACCTAAGGTGAGGAAACTAATTTTTCCTTCCCGTTTTCTTCCTCCCATTTCCTCTCATTTTTTGCCCTCTCTTGATTTAGATTTATAGAATAAGTGAAGTTAATGTATAACCATTTTTCATATGAAACGGTTCATAAAATTTAAGTCACCATAAGCACCTGTTCTTTTAGAGCGACAATTTTTTAGAAACAATAATAAATCTTTTTCTCGCATTACGATTTCAGGTAACATCCGCAACATTAAACATTCCTCGAGTTTCTTGTAGGGCAAAAGGTGCGAAACAACATATTTAAAAGTCATTCTTGCGGATCGGATAGAAGTAACGGTTTTAATGCGGAAATTCTATGACCAAAGTTGAACGATCGTCTTAACGGGACATTTATTCATACTACATAGTTTCTACACATCATATGATTATTTGCTTAGTTTGTACTAATCCTACGCAAACAATTGTAGGCATACATAAAAATTAACGTCTTGAAACTTTCTCAATTTGAATCAGCAAGAAGTTGCTAATGGAACAGTGCCGATTCATTTGCAAATTCATTTAGATGGGGTAACAAAATCAATTTAGTGGATGTATAAATAATGCGTGAATGGATATATAAATAATTAACGTAAAATATTAGCTGTTAACACCTTAAAATTTATTTAAAATAACCAAACTGATTAACATCTATAAGTATAATATACGTCTGACCAAAGCTGCACTTTATCTCCTGAAAGACTAACAATAATATGAAAAATGCAGTTTAATCTTTCTCTCCACTAATGTTATTATAATTCAGAAACACATGAATATAAGGCGAGTGTTAATTTCCGCCTATTATGATTGTATGAAAAAACACACCTGAAAGGCCACCTTTTGTTCGACTAGCTTGTGAAAGTTCGATGATGTTACAACGATGCGAATAAACTCGCCTTCGTGTCAGCAAATTCCGAGTACAGTGCATTTATTTAATGACACTCCTTAAATTGCACACCGTCGACAAAATCATCCCGAGGATGATTAACGCCGCCTCTATCTTTTCTTTTATTATTGCCCGCAATTATATAATTTTTATCGACAACTGATACTACTTACTCTTCTTGCAGTTTTGCATTTAGCTATTCATCGAATTAATTTCTATTTTTTCTCACTTTCAATCCAATATCCTTTTATAAAAAATTAGAAAATAAGATTGCGCAAGAAATATTTGAAATTGAATTTATTTTTATTGATGCAAATCAGACTGTTGTAAAAGTAAACAGTGAAACTGAAGAAGAATTCATAAACTAGTTTATGAAACATTTTATGTTGAAACACTTATTCGATGCTTTCTAATAATTAATGATGCTACTCTGACTGAAGAAATTAGTTTTTAATGAATCCCACTTAACACTATATGCATCTCGTATGCATATTATAAAAGTTATTAAGCACTTTCATCACAGCAACTTCCTCTTCCCGATGTAACTATTGATTAATTTTTATTGCATTGATAATTCTGGGGAACTGTGACTTGTTAATTTCGTGTTCTTCCTAGTTTTTTTCCTCTACCTTTTTTTTTCTTCTGTTAAATCGGGGAGACCGCGTTTGAATGTAGGAATTTCAAGACGGGCTCACGATTGGCTCTTACCACTCTCAGACGATTCACGAAGGTCGCACCTTCACGTACCTACGTTTCTCCGTACCTACGTGTCTCAATACCTCCAGATCACAATATTGGATCGAAGTAACGGTAGATCGAACGGACTTTCGTGCCGGTAAGATCGTCTGAGCAATTTCCATAAAGATCGCGAGTTCTGCTTTTTTGGAAGACACAGATCACTTCTTCTTCCTATTTCTTCGCTGTTCAACATTTATTTGTGCCGCTTTGGAAATTTGTTTACACTTTCCACTGAAAATTGTTGTAGTTGAAATCAAAACAAATTGAGACTTAGAGCGATAAGTCTTTTTCTTTTTGATTTCCAGATCAAATGTAAGTGCGCGTGTGATCGTGTGTGTGTGTGCTGCTGCAGCAACAACAACATCGCAAGAAAATTCGGAGGAAGGGCTGTGGAGAACCGAAAATGGCGACAAGACTACCTTTAATTTCTGGCCTGATATTCTGCACTTTCCTCGTGCTGCATTTCGGTAAGCTTACTTTTCTTTAAAAATAAACTTTAAGAATAATATAAGTGATTATAACTGATAAGAACATGTTTAAAAAATAGTTTATTTGCCTTGAGCAAAGAATGAAACTTTTTTCTAGATATTTTACAATTATGACTTATTTCAGTCTTTGCAATTAAGACACAAAGTAAAATCTTATGAATGGCCGTAAAGTTGGTTGGCACAGTTTTGTTTATTACTATTTTCCTCTAGTGATAACAGCAATAAATAATGAATGAATTGCTTTGAGTGGAGGCAGTTATGCAAAGGCTAATTCACTTCAGTTATGCAGATTATTTTCTTCATTTTTAGAGAATGTTTGCTCATTTTAAATTGAAGAAATCAAATTCTTTAATTAATCAAGTCTTGCAAATTCTCTAAAATGCTTAGATGTCTTGAAAACTTTTAAAAGTTTTACTTTGAAAGGCATTACATAATGTATACTTAAATCTCTAAAATGACTTAAAAAATAAGTAATGTGGGTGTTAAGAAATTCTCTATCTAAAATAAAATATTCAAAGCCAGCTTATTATGCAAAATAACTCCGCATAGATTCAAAGAATAAAGGTTTATTTCCATTTCTGCGGGTCTGATTACTCTAAAAGTCATTGACTCTGGAAATTAAGCAATACCATGTGTTTTTCATACGTAATCATAGTGGTTATAATAATACTTATTATCTCCAATGCACTTCTACTGATGACATTCCAAGAGTGACATCAAATCGCGTGCAATTATAGCTTTCACTGGTATCGTACACAATTATAATCAAAACCTTGGGAAACCATTGATTATTAGGTATCTAAAGTCCATTTCATTCCAACACCATATTAATTTCTTAGCTTGGCGATTCCCGGTTTCTTGATTATGTCAGAGAATTCTCTTTTATTTGTATTCTTTGCTCTTTTGTATTCGTTAAGTTCTTTCTCAAGTGACCTTGGGAGACGAAATTGATGATTCATTATAATAAAACATGATTTCTGCTTTGCTCGAACTTCGAAAACAAGTTTTCTGTTTAAGGCCTCGAGCTATTTCCTTACTTGGAATTAACTACAGGATTCTGATACATTTTTCGAAATATCGCTGATGATGTTTACCAGATCCAGGATCTAATTTTACATTTATGCGAAAATATGCGCCGTATTTCAATATTTCAATCGTTATTTTTATCAAAATAGTACCATCTGAATTAGCAAGAACTTATACTAATGAAATTGTGCTAATTCGTTTACTAGTTCACTTTAGTAAACATTTTTACTATCAATTACTTAAAAACTACTAATTCATTTAGTAAGGGTAACTAATGAATTCGTAGGTTTTTACTGTCAATTAATGGGTTTTATCTAATTGATAGTAAAAATACTTACTAAAATGAATTAGTAAACAAATCGACACTGTTTTATTAGTAATTTCTTATCAATTAATTCACATTAGGAGAGTAGGATGTTTCTCTAAATCACTATTATTAAGGTCGTTATATTTATATCAAAATTCAAAATATCTGGAACTAATAGCAAGCTCAAGATGAAAAGTTTTCGTCTTCAAAATGCAAATTATTATGGAAGGGGGATGCGACTTTTGCGTAGTACGCCGAAGTCATACATATCGTGGTTTCATAATTGCATAATGGTTGGTGTCCGTTCTGAGATAGGGAGCCGTGGCCTGGTTCTTGCTAGAGAACTTTCACTCAGTGTCTCTCAAACCTGGCTACATGTCCAGAAAATAAAAGCAGAATGCAGATCGTTATTAGTCTATCGTGATCTTATAAAATCACGACAGACCTGCTTCATAGTGTCCAATCAACTTATCGGTAGCTGCCTATAAAAAAATATATTGCTACCGGTTCGAGGTTCTTTTTTTAACTAAGACTCCTGGTGAAACAAGAATTTTCCTGGAGAGAAAATTATTTCTTGCTAGTTTCGTTTTCTTATAATTTGCTCATTTTGATGAATGTGTAACATTGTTTCTGCGAGAGACGGAAGTTAATGAAAGGCTAGCATCTTACTTTCCAGTTACGTAAGCTTTCCATTAGTTTATTTTTTTTTTCTCTTTACACTTTCTCTGCATTGGTGAGAAGGTTGAGGCATTGACTCTACGTACTTTCCGGTCATACCGACAGGTCTTGATTAACCACGTTTTCGATCTGATTGATCGAAATCGAAAGAAAAGATCCTTTTTGTGATTGATGGCGGTTATATGATCGTTTCTGTAATGGAGACAATTTAACCCTCTCTGTCGAGAGTAATTTCGCGTGGATCGCTTACGTTTGAGATGATTGGAAATTTTTATCGGGTAAAGTTAAGAAAAATTATTATTACATAGAGAATTTTACTTCATTGAAATGCGTGTCAATTAATGACGAATTAAGTAAATGTAACAGCTTTTATACTGTAATAAAAGTTCAAATAAAACTCGTCAAACTTTCCTGGTTTTCCGGTTTTGATATAATTAAAATTTTATGTTGCTGGGCTTCTTTAAAAGAAAGAATTGGTTTAGGGTAATTTGCCTTTCTAAAAATAATTATTGTACTGCACGCGTTTCTCTGATTTTAAAATACGTTTTCAATAAAAATTTAAAAATTCAATAAAATTAGATAAACAATTGAATCTGGCTAATTTGTTTTAATATTTTCGATACAGAAATAATCGTGTTATGATAACAGATAAATTCGAGTAGGAGGAACTTTGTTTTAAGGGATCAGGTTGCTCAAATTGCTGACGTTTAGCAGCTTATCTGGATTACTGTTTCCCCATGCCCTATATGGGGAATGAAAGTGAGATCTACTCGATGAAAAACGCAAGGGTCTAAACCTGCGGAGAAAGTAATCTATCAGACGTGATACGCATTCGCAAATTATTTCTAAACTGATATCTCCCGGATCTTCATCGTTACTATTAAATTAATACCAATTACCCACGAAACATTTTCTATATTCCTATATAACATAAATTAAAATAACAAATAAACTAAAGTGTACTTTAGTTTCTCTAGACGAAACAAGTTGAGAATACTTACATAGCACGCATTACTGTCAGACTTGAGATGAAAATAACGAGTTCAGGTCAGAACATTAAGCATGCAAAGTACGCGAGAGAGATAATTAGCTTCCAGATGTTTCGTTTTTTTTTTAATTCCTGTTTCATAGGAAAAGGAAAATTGACGACTTTGGAAATTTTATAGAAACTAATGAAGAACTTTTAGAATTAACCAAATCTAAATAGTTGAATTCTTGGAATAACAAACGAAAAGAGAGTAGGTAGTAAATAGAGTTGTTTTTACGTCACTAAATTCAAATTCCTTCGCAATAAATTTCATCCAGAATAAAAATTCATGTAGATGGAATAATTTACAATGAATACATTCTCTCCCAGTAAAAAGTTTCTCATATCGTGACAAACATCCGTAACGAAAGAAAACATCTGATCTTATCTCACTCTGGTACGATTACCCTTATTCTAGAAATAATTATCGTGTTAAAACTATCTAGATTTTAATTAAAATATTAATAAACAGTAGCAGAATTTCACATTTCAAGATGCAATTGTATTTGTTCATAAAAATCTTATTGTAATAAGATTTCCAGTTAAAGTAGTTCAAAAGTTTAAAGAAATGAAGATTATATTCTTTGATACAAAAGATCCTTTCGTCTTTATGAATTACAAAGTATCTCAATTGGCTTAAAATGGCAAAGATAACGAAAGTATATAATTATGTACTCATTCATTTGTAATCGTTTGCTTTATTCTACTTAACATCCTCTCCATTATTTCTTTGTTTTCTCTTTCTTGTCATTTCTTTATTTTACATTTTTTCTTTATATGCCAAGATTATCCTCTTCCTGCAATCACTGATCATTATTTCTGAGCCTCTGAGATTTAGTGCCTTGAGCTTCACCATTTTTATATTCCCACTTCTATCCAGGTCATAGGAAAAGTATCAAATGCTCAAAAGTTTATGTTTTAAAGAGTATTTGAAAAATATCGAAAAAGTATGAAATGTTCGCAACAATATTTGAAGTATTTTTTTGAACTGCGGTTGGCATCACGGTCATTCAGCAAGGTCTCGGATCGAAGATAGGAATGTGTGATGTATCTGTGGAAGGTAACACAAATGCAATAACACACAAGTACGAACCGTACTTTCCAATAAAGCTCTTGTCGAGTGCGCAGATTTGAGCACTCGAGGATCTCGAGTCTGACAATGGGTCATCCATCTGAAACAACCTATAGATCTAGCAGCTAGTGTACGGGTACTAATGCCGGTCGCATATATATCCGCTACTAGTAGCTAAAGCATTTTTTATCTTCTTTGCTGGGAGATTAGTTCGAGTTCGATGAGTCCGGCTTGGTTGAGTTCAATCCCTGTGCTTTAAGTCAGATTACTGAACCCCAACTAGTAACATGTGTACAGATTTAGAGAAGTAAAACGTTACCACTTTCACGCACTCATGTGTGTGAGTCTGCGACTTATCATCGCGTGGATAAACATCGATATTACTCAATATCCACTAATAACTTCTTCCGATATCTGTTAATCTAATTATGTTCCTCTATTTTCATTTTTTTCGTAATCATCTTAGCCACAGATTTCTGATTTGTCATACAGTTTTCAATTCATCATCTTGACTTTTTGTATTGTTCTTTTGACAGAACTTTGACGAAATTGCCTTGTTAATTATGCAAAAGAAGTGTTCTGGGTAGTGTCGTATCAAATTGATTTATTTCTTCCTCTTCAATTACTCACTTATTCACTTAGACATACACCTCTGTGATGAAACAGATGTCAACATCCTGTTCGACCTTGTTAGGATTGCTCATACTTTTTTCCTTGACTTCAATATATTAACTCGCACTATATTATAATCATATCTCAGTTATAGTTTTTTTACGATGATTATCTTTACTGGGTATGCGAATATTAAAATTCATGTAAAGGATATTGTACTCTTTAGTGCGCATGTTCCAGTTTTTAATTAGATATATCTATGTGAGAATACATTGTTTCACACATACCTCAGCTTGTATTTTCACATGTAGACATTAAACTTAGATTAGTATTGGATATTTCCTTCGTAAAATGTATGTCATTACTAATTGATTGGACGTCTTTTTGGTTGATTATCCTTCTGATATGCCAATCAATGAAACAGTGGCACATGTGAAAAACCAATCCTACTACTACTACTACTACTATTTCTATATACTACTTATACTACTACTACTATTTTTCCTTTTACCCGATTAAAAACTCTTAAGCACTTTTTACTACACCTGATACTCAAATCCAACAGGTAGGATGAATATCAGGATAACAGGTGTGGCTGGACAAATGTACTTAAAGCTATGATATTTCAGGCGATTCCCACATGCATATATTGAAATATATGTGTAAGCGTGTTTGTGATAAAACATTCACATCAGGTTCTTTGCCTAATTGAAACTGGTCGTAATGGATATGCAGTAAATGTGCGTACTTGTTGCTTGTTCGCCAGATGTGTAGTTCCCTACGGAGGCTTCGATGGTCGAGCTGTCTACACCCTCAAAGTCTGCGGGCTACCATTAATCGACATAAACGACCAATCCTGGCCTTAAGTGTAGGGCGGTTTTCTCAATCGTCCTCTCTAACTTGTGGTTACTTTAATACCATATATTCGAAATCTTTCCAGTCTTTTCTACTAATCAGGTGTCTAATATTTTTCAATATTTATGTTTTATCTTCTCAAGAACTTAGATTCACATGAATCTTATTAATATCCCTAATAGAATGTATCCTCTTCTTGAGAGATCACAAATCCCTTTTAAAATTTCATTCAAAAGAATCACAAAGTATATAAATTGCATTGCGCTGAAAAAAGTAAATGTCTTTTTAAAAGAGATACCCTCTGGAGGGCCGAGAAAGAATAGGTGCTGAATCAAGAAAACAATTTAACTAATGGAAGGGTTTTTCCTCCTAGAATCCTCGCACAAGGGTCAGTCCTTTGTAGGCAGTTATCTAAGTTGTTTTCTTTGTTACTGTAGCTTTTCGTTTACTTTAAAATCCCAAAGTCTGGAACTGATTTCCTATCAAATGAACAGAATTAATTAAAGTGATTACTACTTCAATGGAGAAATGAAAACAAATACGTAAAATAACACATAAAATAATCAACTTCTCTAGAACATAATTTAGTCAATAATTGATGATAAACGACTTAATTAACAGATGCATTACTGAAATGGTATTATGTAATGGAGAGCAATTTCCTTTCAAGAGTGGAAGCAGTTATAATTGTATCGATTTGCATGTGTGCTTGGGGTAGAACGTCTATAACTTTCCAAGCTTCATAGTAATGCATCGTAACGGGGCTTCTGAAGCTTCATTAGAGGCGCGTGACAAATGCTCGAACGCGATATCATTATCTGAACTTGCTCAGTGGTAATGGCTACCCCCACTTCGTGTCGTTTCCCATGAAATACGTGTTATGTGCTCTATGTAGTGTAGCCAACGTCAGTCTACAGAGCTCCGCTATGAACAGCCATCACCACCCCATTCCAATCAATATGTGACGACACTCCCATGGGGAAACATTCATATCACAGTCGAACTCAGGACAGCCATGATGTGTAGGGCGAAAATACAATCGCGATAGTTCGACTTTCAGACATCGTATAACTTCATTCATACATATTACTTCCATGTACCTATAACAAGGCAACATTTTTCTATCAACCTTTTGTTTTAATCTAAAATCTCAAAACAGAATCAGTTTATACATGCTTGTTCAAAAAATCATGTCCCTAAGTGTAATGAATACGAAAATAGAGGTGTGGGAGATTTTAATCTATCATTGAAACTATGTATATAACAGGTAACCCTGCAATATTAGGAGACCTTGTTCTCTTCGTGATTAGTCATATTTCCTTTAAAGGATCCAATGATTTCTGCTAATAGCCTGGAAGGATTTTGATATACATATTTGTGTCAAGGACTTTAAAAATGGGTTTAAACATATGAAGGACTCGTGAAGGACAGCAGTAAACGAGAATTAAAATTGATAATTAAACTAGTATTTTTTCTCCTCTACATCTGAACACATTAAACTCTACCAAGAATCGAAACTAGACTAATATATGCATGTTTCTCTGATGATGGAAGTGGGACCTTGGACCCAAAACATTGTTCTTGTTTTAATGGTCTTCCAACACTTAAATCTGACCTTCGAGATATTCTCCATTCCTTATGATCTTTATTAGTAAACGATTATTTGCATTTTATTTTAAATTGGCACCTTCTAAAAAGCATATAGATTCATCCCTTCAAGCAATTTCGTGATTCTTCTCACCTCCATGATCCTTTGGCTCACTTTGAGCCACCTTGACAGTATTTGTCTCACGGTTTCTATTTCTTTGAATGTTTCATTTCGCACCCTCTTGAAGAAAACAGTCGAAGGGTCGCAATGTTTTCAACATTCGCAGGAGTGCTTTCCTCACACCCTCTTTCTTTCTGATTTCACTTAGTTGAAAAGTGCGTACGTGAACGCACGTACAACATGACGATTACAATGATGGGGATATACATGTATTCTTGAAGTAAGTGTGTATGTATATATTAGAGGATTGCAGAATGTACAGAGTTCAATATTGCGATGGGGTGGTAGGCGGTCTTAATGCATTTGGTTGAGGTAGCTATGGTACGCATCACCAAGCACCCTTTCCGCAAGCTCAGCACATACCCTCTCCTTCTACCCCACCCCTTTTCAGACCCATTCTCTCCTCTCACTTTCTCTCTGTCAAATTCGTTCTCGTTCTCATTCTCTTTTCGAACATCCCTCTTCCACCCTCCGAACTTATCTTCCTCATCCCCTTGGCTAGAGTATAATGGTTCTAAAACGAAGCGACCGACCCTCTTTCGGCTTTAATCTCTTAACGGGCAAACGACAAAAAATATCATTCATATTCTTCTTCGGAGCCGGACCGAGAATGCCTGATTTGACTCTGGTCGGCTCGATTAAGAGATTGCCTTGTATTTAACAATTAAAAGAATTAAAGCATTTTTTATAGGTGTTTACTGCACACCTGGGTGTGCACACTTTTTATTTAGGGCTCTAGCTCGAAAATTTATAGATTAATTATAATTAACGTGTAATTAGTTCGCCATGCTGATTTATGGCGAACTTATGGCCCTAATTGCCCCAATCTAGAACTTTAAGAAAATTGTTTTCTGAATAGCACTAGAAAAGCACCGTACATGCTGTGGGGTCAATTGGGGCAATTTCCATCTGGGCAGTAAGAGATAGAGATTCTTTTCAATCCGGGACCATTATATTATCCTAACAAGATAATTGACCCAATCATCCGCTTTTTTCAATGCAAATGAGGAACGTAAGAAGGAACTTTTGAAAAATGTTTACGAGAGAATTAAATGAAAAATAATGGATCGTTGACAACGCGATTTTTTGGTAGATCATCCCCATTGTCTTTGAAAGAAAAGGAATGAAAGGGACGGTTTGCATGGTACCGTAGTTGGGCGACTTAGACATTAACGAGACTAACCGGATTCATCTCGAGGAGGCTGGGGTGGAACAGGGAAAACTGGGTATGGTGAAGGGTAGAGAAAAGAGCGAGACAGAGGAAAGGAAAGGAGAGGAGAGATGGCGTTGGCACTGATTTTAATCAAGATATGGCCTGGCAGCAGCCAACGCCGGATCAAGTGAGCCAAGCTATTGATTTTCTAAGTGCTCGTGACCAAGTAGCCTCCCGTTGCGCGATTTTCAAACTGACGTAGCACTGGATTCTTGAGTCTTGTCTTTTTTTCCTAGACGTATTAAAAGTTCAAAGCCAATATTTTTTTCCACGGGGGGAATATTGTTAGTCCACACTTTTATATTTGGCATATATCTTCCATGATTGACGAAACAATTATCTCCAAATTTTTTGTCCGCGCAACGTTTTGATCCAATTTTCATGTCAATTTTGGAAAAAAATTGATGAGACCTTGTGATTTAGTATGTGGACAAAAAATAATCTAGAAACAGTCTCGAAGAAAATGATACAGAGGCAAAGCATTCTGGGTAAGATGGAGAAGTTATCTGGAAAGCAGAGGATATGATCCTCGAGTAGCAGAGGGAGTCTGGTCAACATTTGATCTGGGTAAACAGCCCTTCGGCCTGCGCATAGGCCTTTTGGGAATTTCGCTTCATGCTCTAGATCTTATGGTCGTGAAACCAGGGTGCCCTGTGGCATAAAACATATTGTACGTGCTTCTAGCTTGAAGGAAACATGTACCAAATCCAGGACACATTGAGACTTGATTGACACCCAATTGAAGAGGGTGACTCGCTTCTGTGTAGAATCTAAATTCACCTTACAGTAGAGAACAAAAGAGAAACAGAAGAAAGCATGTTTTTTTCTTTTTGAATACATTATTACAAGAAGGATCGTTGTTGGAAATATATAATAAGAACTTAAAATTCTAGGAATCTTTAAATAACATTAAGAGAAACTTCTGATATCTTTTGATAAAAATGCAGACTAGTATTCTAACAAGTAAATAGCGATCTTTGAAAACTATAAATCCAAACTTTTCTGTTCAGAAACAAAGAAAACAAGCCAGTTGAGAATACATTTAGAAAAAACCTTGTTTTAAATCGAAACTTTTATTTTAATAACTCAAATTTAAAATTTCCTTATATTAAAGAAAACTTTCTTTCATTAAAAATAATTTTGTTTGATTCAAACAAAATTATTTTGAATTATTTTAATTTAAAGAAACTGTTTGTTTAATTCAAAAAAAATTTCTTTGAATCAAAGAAATGTTTATTTGACCGTATATCAATACTATGATTTCTTTGATTGAAATAAAGTTTCTTTGATTCAAAGAAACTGTTTTCTGGGTGTAGAAATCCTATTTATTTGGACATTTTTTAAAAACAAGGGTTTTTTTACTTCTCTATAAAAAATTATGTTGATAAATACAAATTAATTATTATTAGAACAAAATATGTTTTGTATAGTTGAGTGAATTGAGGTATTAGAATTTTATCTAGTAGGAGACAGTATGGCTCAGTTGGTAAAGTGCTCGAATTATATAACATTCGAGTTTAACCGAGAGTGATCACATTGTCATGGGTTCGAATCCCCCATTACAGAAATAAGTTTTGAGTTTCTTTCCTTGGATATATGTATTTGTTTTTAAAGTAGTAAATTGTTGCCCGTTAGAAAATTCTGTCCGCGGAAACATATTGATATTCAATGTGAATAAAGTTTCGAACGTTCAAATGAACAAAATATTTTTTTTTAATTATATTTTATCCAGAAATATTGTGCCAATTAAAAATAACAATCAGGATTACAAGTTTATTTAATTCTTTATTATTTTCAATGTAAATTAATCAATATTTAAAAACTTTTTGTAGTTACAAATACAATCAATACAAAAATTCGTTCATTTGAACGTTCAGAACTTTTCAATCATGATATTCAAGATGTGATATCCAAGTGAACAAATTAAGGTGAACAAATGATGTCCTAAATTAATTTTTTGTATGCGTTACTAAAAGATCGATCTTTAGAAGATTGATTCTTCCCAATTTGATCTTTTGAAAACCTGATTCTCATCTATTTTATCTTGGATCAACTCAAGAATTGGTTTTTTCAAAGAATCAAACATCTCTAGCAGAGTCTCTTATCATATCTATATTTTCCTGCTCATTAACAAAAGTCGAAAAAGTTGGAAAAATATGGGATCAAAAGTGAAGGTTGGAGGAAGTAAATTCGTTAATTCGTGCCGGTGATTATGGATCCATTAGCTTGGCAGCCAACAAATAGGACGGTACAATCCAATAACCGTTCAGAGCCATAATAAAAGGGGCGACGGTTTAGGTACCAGTCAGGGGTAGTTTAGCGTACTGCCTCGTGTAGGGGTGTCCACCCTCCAGCGGATAGTGATCATTGTATTCATTGTCACATCACTATAATACCTTGAAACCGGTAAGGGTGGAAGTGCCTACAGTGTCGACTGCGGAACACGCTGATACCGAGGCAAGGACAGACCATCAGGAAACGAAAATGCGAAACTGAAGCTTTCTGAACGGGGTAAAATGGGCAACAGGAGGGCGGGCTAAAAGCTCCTGAGATTCACGCTTTAGATAAAGACCTGTCTCCTGCCTGATGTATTAATTACAGTCGGGCATTTACAGCCCTGTATTTACGTGAAATTCGAGAAAGTTTGAAAATGTTCCAAAATTTTCGTAATTATTAACTAAAAGCTCCATTTTACGCTGAAGGGATTTAAACGCTCGAGTGGATTTTAACTGATGAAAAAGTTTAAAGGGTTTTGTTCAAAATTCTGGTAAAGCACTAAACATTTTTAACAGTGTGTATATTTTACTCTTTTAAACTAAATTAGTAAAAAGATACTATAATAAAGTAGTGCCAATACGTTTACTAATTCACTTTATTAGTTTTTTTACAGTGAATTAGTAATACGAACTATAACTTCCTGGAATAACGTCAGATAACATGAGTGACAGATTTTATATTTTGATGGCTAAGTGGACAATGAGAAACGCATACGTCTGTGCAGCTTATTTTATACAATAGATGTATACATATATAGATAGATGTGATAAACGCATCACTGCTCCGATACAAAAGTGGTGCATCGCGATATGTAGCTTGGATCGAGGATGTTGGTAACAGGCAGGAGAATCGGAATGCTGGGATGTTCGTTGATTTGCATGAATTTCATTTCATTTGCTTGACAGAGCTATAAAAGCCGAAAGCGAGACGGGAGAGCGAGAAAAAGAGCAAACAGACAATAAAGATTAGAAGTTACTGTTCAAGAGAGATCGTTTCCCACACTATCTTTGAAATGCTCGCTTAACACCAGAGATTAAATCTCCGCATCGACACGTCCATTTCAATCAATTATTTATTCCTAATAAAAGTGTCAGAAAACAGGGATGTAACTATTGCGGTAGAAATATAGTTAATTTGTTTTTTCATAATTCTTATTTGGTTTCAGGACATGCCAAAATTCAGAACTACGGCAGAAGAATTGGATCCTTGAAGCAATATGCTCATGGCATAAAGGGCGATGTTTATGCAGTCGATGACACGACGATATTCATAAAAGGATTCACGTACGATGGAACCGGTCCTGATGCATATTTCTGGGTTGGGAACGGTACCAGACCCGCGCCTGATGGATTTCTAGTCCCTTATCCCGAAGATTATCTCGGCAGGTTTGTAAACTTTTAATTATATACCAAGCTTTTATTTAGGTTCATTATTATTTTTAAGAATTAATAAGTTGAATTATTTATATTAAATTCTTGTTGTCTTCTTGATAAAATCTTAAATAGCGTGAAGTATTTAAAATACAATTAATCATATTCGTAATATGTAGCTTGAGGCTTTTATTAGATGTTTTCTTCATTATGCGTAGTATAATATGCTCGCTTAGATGAACTGCAATAGAGATCGGCGGGTAATTCTCATTTTATTATCTACTCCCCCGCACGAGTCATCTACCCATCTATTTCTTTCCCACCCTCCCAAACAACAAGCCCTTTGAGTTTCATTTCAACCCTTGGTTACGGACTGCCGCGCTCGCCTAACCGTCCCACTGCTTTTAAACTTCCCACATTCGCCACTCAGCAATATTTTGAGTGTTCAATTTCTCGAAATACATTTTTCAAGGCTACTTTAAAAAAAATCATTGCGTTTAAAAATTATAGTAGATCTTATACAAATTAACGACAGTGTATATGGTTTATAGAAATATTCTGCTCTCTAAATATGAACCAGCGAAAACCATACTAAATCAGTGAAATTCGCTGATTCAGATTTAGAGAGTGACCTAATTTTTTCTGGATTAATATACAATTCTGTAAAATTAAATGGAAAGAAGTCCAAGATTCTAAATAAAATAAATAAACAATAAACTATAGTATAGATTTACAATACACTAGTTGCAGGTCAAAAATATTTAACTATTCCGATACGTTAATTTTCTTTCGCGATTTTATAAAGGTTCGAAAAGCAACAATCATAACTTTGTCCAAATTGTTTGTTCCTTTGGAAATCTTCTATTTACTTAAATATATTTTTTATGCATTATTTTAGAGACCCTCCAGTGTTGAAGTACTATGACAACGAAGACATTATCTTGAGGCTACCACATGGCATGAGGATACAAGATATTAAATGGCTCTCTGTATGGTGTCGCAGATTTACTGTAAGTAATCCTTAAAATTTAAAAGCAATCAAAAATCAATCTAAAACCAAAAAGAATATCTCTACTATTACTCTAAGAGTAAGTTAAAATTTTCTGCAACTTTGCGGCAAACTCTTTAAAAAAAAGAACCATCGTCGAAATTTTTCTTCGAGGTTTTACTAGGGTCATAAACAATCTCGTAGTGGGTTAAAATGGTGCGATGGGCATGAAGGCATCGAGATAACTTGATTTTTGAGGAGGACCATGGGCGGTCCTATCGGACGTGCATTCGTGGTCAATGGTGCGTATTAGATGGATACGGAAGCCGAGACAAGGGGAGCACACACACAACCCTGAACGCGTATATTTTCTGGATATACTTTTTGTTGGTGTGCATTATCGCGACGACGGGCCAGTGCGAGGGTGGTTAGGGGGTGGAAAGTGGTGGTGTGAGGGAAAATAGAGGTGGGGGTGGAAGTAGGGGATATCGAGAAAGGAAAAGTGGAGGGGTTTTGCAGAACAGAGCTTTTGCTCTTATATTAGAAGGGCTTTAATATCGAAGTCTGAGGGGTGCTTTCGTACCGTGACAACCCTCCATCAGACACGCTCTGTCACCGCAAAACGCGTTGTCCGTCGCCTGCCCGATCTACTGGGTGTTTCACGAAGATCTGTTTCTGAACGATCTCGATGGAATGATCCTTCACTTAAGTACTTGACTACTTGGAACGATTCACTGCCTTTGTACTCTTTAATTACTTCTAGATTTCAGTTTAAACTTCGTTCTTACTTTTATGTCTTTTAATAATTAAAATTGGTAATTAAAATTCCACTCAATTAGCTTATCAACCATTCCTGTTCGACAATCAGATCGAAATTAATCAGGGTAGATAAATTGAAATTCAAGCTATCTGTGAGAAATGGAAGAAGAGAATAATTGAAATTTATTTGGAATTAGTAAAAAAAACTTTTCTGTTCGTTGACTAATTTCTGTCATATGTGATAAAAGTAGATTCTGTGGATGTATTTTGGGTGATTGATTTCGTATCTGATAATTTTTATGTTTATTGAATGAATATACATATAAATATATGCTTTTAAATTTGACATATCATGTGGAAATGTAACTATGATATTGACGGGTTTATCTATCACGAGATCAAGTCATTTTATGCAGAAACACATTTTCGTTCCACTTCCAATTTCCTTGTTGAAATACATTTTTTTCAGGCGACATTTTTAGTTGATGATGAGTATAGATTGGAAGATATTCTGAAAATAACTTTTAAAATGTATCTTGTTTCTTGAAAACGTAGCTTAACACATCTATAACAGGTATCCTTTAATAATGAAATTATTATTATAATTCACAATTTTCGGGAGAACAGTAATCCGAAATTTATGACTGCATATAAATTTGAATTTTAGCCTAATCAAATCAAAAAATGGTGACTATATAAAATAGAATGTATATGCTGAAAAATAGCATCTGGACTTACCATAAATTGCCTTTTCTACTTGACAAATCATTCACATTTCTGTTCATTCCTTTTTTGCTTTTATTCAAGTGAAAACGGAAAGCATTGCTTAGACCAGACTTACCAAGTCTGACTAGTAAATCCTTTTCTACTTAAAAAATTTCAATTTCTATATTTTCTTTCCTGACGTTTATAGTCAGACAATCATTGTTTCTAAACAAAATAAGTGCTTCGATTATAGAACTATTTGTTAGAATCGCTAATTATAATTTCATTAGTCCATTTGTGGAAATTAGCGTTACAGTGTCTTAAACCTGACCTTCATATTTTTTGTTCTTTTTGAAACCCGAGTCAAACATGATAGAAATGTCCATCATATCGGCTTATCGTAAAGTTTGATGTTCCAAAAAAGCTAAGAGCATCCCTTGATGCATGTCAGCACGTAACTACGCGATATTCGATGTCCAAGAGGGGTTCGAAGAAGGGTGCTGATTTCGAATTGGTTGAAGGTTGCGTTGGCGTATATTGGGTGGTAGCTGGTAGGTTTTGCTTGGGTATCGAGTAGACAGGAGCTGTCAGTCAGCCTTCCCTTCCTCGATGGCTTAAAGGATGTATTGTCAGGATAAGTCTTTCCCTTTCTTTTCCTTATACACCACTTTTACCTCCTCATTCCTTTTCTCCACAAACCCACTGTCCGTATTTCCCGCTTCCTCAAATCCACACGGGGCTTCCTTTCAAAGGAGATCCTTACGCGATATCAAACCGCCGCTCAATGGACTAGCGATTCAGATAGGATTTAGTAATTTTTTTCTATCCGAGACTCCTACGGGACTTCGCGATTTTATCTCAGAAACGGGAGCGATGGAATCTCTCAATCGCTATAACTGAAAGCACAGAATAGTTTTTTCCCAAGCTGAGGAATGTATCAAGACTGGATGACCATTCGCTGACCTCTACTACTGAAATCGATTGATAATGCTTTTAGGATTAGAGGTTTTACATCTCTTTAGGGAATACTTGCCCTGCGATTACATTCGAAAGATTTCTTCTGGGATTTGATCGGTTCCTTTTGATAGGACGATTTGCATAATTTATTTATTTTTCCGTATTAGAGGAATAATTGATTTAAAATAGTAGTAAAAGTTTCATGTTGACATTTCATTTTTGAAACTGAAATACTTAAGACATTCGTGTTGTTTTAGATGGTGATGTTTAATAAAAGTGTATAGAGTATTCAACATCCGTTTGACCACTTTAAAAATTCTAAATATCTATTAAATACTTTTCTCCATTTTCCGTGGATAAGTGAAGTAGAATAAAAGTTCAACGACTCTTGAACTTGTATTGGCAATTTGTTTTATACACTTGACACATGATTTCGTCTCTCAATCAACTCGTATTTCATCAACGAGAAATAATGAAAAGATGAAAAATAGAGTCTCGAAGAGAATCGATATTGCGTCTTCTAAATCTCGATTGATAATTTATTAAATTAAATGTAGATTGTATTTCTTGCTCAGGAAAAAGCTAGAATAGATTTTTTATTCTTTTTCAATTTAAATTTTGAAACCGAAAACAGTGAATTAATATTCATTTACTATTTATCATTTAAATATCGAACAAAGAGAAACTATTAGACATCTCTTGAAAAGATTGCATTTCATTTATAAATACTTCGTGAGAGAAAAGATCGTCTCTGGTTTCCGGGTATTCAGGATACATTTGCATCTGAATTCTCGGAATCTGGAGAACATTGAAGTTAATTAAACGCCTCAGTTTTCGGCGAGTGTTGACAGGATGTCTGGTCTTGGCACCAAGTGGACTACCCTTTCTATGAGTCAGTGATGAAGGCTGTAGTGCTGTATAAATTTAGTACCTACACTTGTATAAATTCATTCGGTTGGTATATTTCTCTTGGAGACCAAAATACTTGAAAATAAACATTTTCCTTATTACTATTATATTCAAGAGTAATTTTATAAAATCGCAGGTACTTTTTAAAGTGATGGTAGTTCACTGAAAATTATTGGGCTTACCATAACTTTCCCTTTCTACTTCAACCAATTATCATTTCGTCTATTGAATTGGAAAAAAGTATTTATCAATCTTTACACAAATACTGTACATTTTTGAAGAAAATTGTGAATTGTTTGTAAAAACCTTGATACCAATCAAGATGCCCAAATGATACCAAAATGATACCCACTATAGAAACTCTGATATGGGAATTCAAATTTTTCCCAATTCAATATTCTGATTCAGGGTAAAGTCGAGCTTACGAGAGTCAAGGTCACTTCAACTAACCTTGCTCTAATAATTTGCATTCTCAATAAAATTGCGCATAGATATTAAATTCTTCCTCTGATGAAAATTTCGATTCATTTTGGCATGACGTTTACAAAAAGAGTTAATACCGTCAGAATATTGCCAAAGTTATTTTGGCGAGCTTTCGAGTACCTCTTGGTGTAGTTCATTGTCACAAAAAGTCACTTCTGCAGGCGTCCTTTAAGAGTTGGAGATGGAGTCGGCATTGGAATTTGAGGCACGTAGTCTGTGACACCAATATAAGCATCGTATAGAATCCCGACAATGGTGATCGCTGTTGATCTTAAAGTATTTCGAGACCTCGAAACCGAAACCCCTATACTCGAAGGTTCTGAAATGATCCGAAGTGCGTCCGAGTTAGGACCAGTCGTCAATAGATATCCGGTCGAGGGTGAGTGAGGGTTGGAGGGAAAAATCAGGACAGCTAGGTTCCTCAGTGGTGATTTCGCTACAATCGGCGAATAATGTCGGATCATGGGGTGGCTTTGGGGGTGTAGGAAAGTTCAGTAAAGCAGGGAGAGAGGGGCGAGCGATCAGGTATTGAAGCACGAAATTCGGTTGATATTCTTGGGCAATGAAAGCGCTTGCGCAAGACCATGAAACACCGGTCGATGCTGTCCGGGCTAGCTTCGACGAGGATACGCGATGCGCGACTCTGTTTCGGTTCCTCGACTTTAAAGATCCGCCATTTTGAAACCATTGTATCCTCAACGCTACCGAAGAATGTCTCAGAACCGGATGTGACCGTTAGAGGAACCACATTTTCGGGGACCAGTAAAAAAAGTGCCCTTGAAGCATATGGTTACCATCTGTAAATGTGTCCTTTTGTTCTAAATTTGATAGAGGATACAATTATTAATCTTGATATATTCAATTATTATTAACTGTAGTTAGAGAAAAAATGAAGTGTCAGATTAAGAACAGTACTGATAATTATAAAAAATACTCTACTATTTTTACAGAATAGTCGTACTGCATTTTTCGCTGAAAAATCCTCTTGGTAATTTGATTTCATATGCTGGAAATAGCTCGAATTTCAACAATTTAATTTCAAACTGGTGGAGTTTTTGTAATTGACATTTGATGAAGCTGAGCTTTAAGTATGTTCAACTATTCGTAATGAAGTTTAATTTTCGAGATTAGTACTGTTTTGCAGACATAATTAGTTTATATATTTACTTCATTTATTTTTCTCTCACTCAATTTTAACCAATTATCATAATTACGTTTCTGATGTTAGAGCATTCATATTCTACCCTGCAGTTGGCTAACCTTTTTTATTGTTCTATTTTCATCCGAAAGTACCTGTTAGTTCTTCTGAAAAGTTTTTTATGTCAACTAAAAACATCCCGTTGATGGTATACGAGCATTTATATAAGAATTGCACGTCTCTATCAAATAATCTCGTACTGTTTCTTGACCTCATTACAAACAGAATATAACTTTTTATGTTTTCCTATAGAATTGAAGAATTTCACTTTGCAAAAGATTTTCTAATAAAAAGTATTAGTATTCTTTATTTTTTAAATCACAATGTAGTTATTTATAATATGAATCGCTGCTAAAGGATTTTCAAAGAAAAATTCAGTTTTTAATAATCTTTTAAAAGATTAGATCAAATTCCTCAATTTTTAAAACCATTATTCAAGTAAGGATCCATATATAAATTACGTAACGCTTTTTCTCCCTATTTTTACTCCTGCCCTTTCCCAGGTAACAAATCGTAATAACATCATTATAAGTTACGTAATTTTATCAAATATTTTCACCCACGTGAAAATTATAACGGATAAAAATATGCTTTATTTAGTACAAAAATATCCATCAAAACATCTTTGCATTTATCTGAAAACCATTAAAATTTTGTTCAATTAGCCAAAAGCTTTGAAATCCTATTAAATCCTGTGACATGTTTTAATCCGTTGAAACCCAAATCGTATCATTCTTCTATAATTCCCTCCTGAAAGCTGTTATGTAATTTATGTATGGCTTCTAATTAATTCCCTATAATTACTGAATTCCTGTTCATCTACCTAAGATTCATTACTCGACTACTTAGCTATTAACGTCTAATGGTGGAATCAGCATTGCACAGGAGGCAGTGTCCGTAAATTTCATATGACCATCTCAATCAATGAGAATTCATTGAGGATGTAGCACTAACTATTCACCAAAATTTCAGTTACGATCTATGAATTTTTCATTGCAAAAAACTACAGTGAAGCTTACTGAAGTTTTAGTTACTTTTTCGACTAGGATCTTCCACTAATTACAAAAATTCACAGATATTTTCATCTTTAGAAAACAAAAGCGCTTTGTGAAATATGAATCAACTTTAGAATCAAATATTTGCAAAGCTACAAAAAATATTTGATTGGTTTTGATTGGGATATCTAAATTATTTTACAAACTATGTGAAGTAATATTCCAATGCATAAAGTTTGGCAGTTTTCCCTTTAAAAATACATTCCTCGTTAATAAATTACAAAAAAGCGTAAAAATATTAAGGTACTATTTTTTAATGACCTCTTTCAGACCTAATTTCGATTGATGTTCCGAGTTATTGATAAAAAAAAAACCTTAAGTGGACGACTCTCCCCTAAAAAAATGATAAGAAAAACACGTTTTTCCACTAAATTTCATTTTTATTGAATATTAATGTACTTTTTGCCATTATCATTACACACCAAAATGGAAATGTATTAACTTTTATGTAATTTTCTCTTTTCTACATGATATAATATTTTACTCTATCCCATACACATAGTTAATAGCATACAGCTTAAAAGACTCGGTCATGAACATTTTGGGTACACATAATACACTTGTGTATATATGATACATTATGGTTACGTGAAATCTTCCACTACCACACAAAAGGTTGGCAAAGTAGAGAAAAGCACGAAATGGCTGGTGAGTAAAACGAAGGCAAATTGGGGCAAAGTTAACGGCGCAGGTCTGACCACGGGTTTATTTCAGCAAAAGTTATAATTTTTCGTACGCTCCGGATATGAAAGCCCCCGGGGTCTACAGTCGTGTAATACTCGACTCTGATTGGACGGGAGCTTGCGAAAGTTCCAGGTATTCTATAGGACCGCCCACCAAAGCTCATGCTCTCTCGACCGGGAAAGTTTTGTCCCAAGCGTCGTGTACTCTGGCCTCGAATCTGCTTCTGTTTTAACTATAATTTTCACGGATGCTCAAAAGACCGTGTCGCGTGCGTACAGAAGCTCCGAGTCACCGTTTTCAATAGACTTCCTCTCATTTGCTCTTCCCCCAAAGTTGAACTTCGTTTCTGCTAAATTTACTCAACGGCTTCGAGTTATTTACACTTTTTGTTTAGTTACGTTGCAAACTGTAATAAAATAAACTATCCAGAGGAAAACTTCGGCGTCTCAGAGTTTTACCTTATTTTCATCTTGGTTGGAAAACTTTGGATGCTGCAGTTTCTTTTAATGAAGTAGTACTTCCTTGGGCTGGGATAAATGTTTATTTGTGTCAAGTAGTATTTCAGCATTTTAGAAACTAATGTTTATCATATTTACTTTTTTTTAATGTCTACTGCACTGAGAAAAAAATACTCGGAAATCAATAAATATACTTTCTACACTGAGAAAAATGTTTGGTGCGGACAACAAAAAATTTTGTTGCTATAGAAGCAACAAAGGTTTTTGGTTGTGTCAACCAAAGTTTTGTTAATTCAACCAAAACTGAGATTTTGTTGGTTCAAATGAATTTTCTTGGTTCAAAAAAAAGTTTTGTTGTCCGCACCAAACATTTTTTTCAGTGTAATCAATAAATTTCTTTCAAAAACAGATATTTTGTTGATTCAAATGAATTTTTAATGAAACAGGAATTAATTATTTCCACACAATAATGATATTATACATTTTAAAGTATATACATTTGAATCAATAAAATATCTGCTTTTGGAAGAGATTTATTGATTCAAAAGTATATTTATTGATTTCAGAGTATTTTTTTCTCAGTGTGGTTCCAATTTTTCGTTTTTTAGAGACATTTCCTTCTTCCTTGGAATTAGAGAAGATACATAGTTGGAATTGCCTATTAAGTATTTTATTTAATTACCCAAAAAGTTCGGAATAATATGAAACCATTTTTCCTGAACCAGTTGAAAGCTTTTGTTACTCTTTCCTAATTTTTTATAATCAACTTTTCCCATCTTTTTAAATTTGAAAGGTCTACTCTCTAAAATTGAATCAGTCAAATTCCACTGATTTTCAGTGACTCTTCTCACTATTTTAATCAGTGAAAATTCACTGAGAATCAGTTAAAAGTCACTGAAATTTTCAGTAATCTTCACTAAACTATTAAAAATTTCAGTGACTTTTCTCTGATTTTCAGTAGATTATTCACTAATTAAAATCATGAGAAAAGAGTTACTGAAAATCAGTGGAATTTGACTGGTAATCAGTTAAATTTCACTGATTCAAGTTTAGAGAGTAAAATTCTCTCATTTTTCTTTTGTATAAACACACTGAGAAACTCTGTGTTAGAAAAATTACTAATATCGATAGCAAGTAAGGGCAAAATCCCAAAATTGAGACATTTTAATACAGAAAATAATAAATTTTACTATTTAATTAGGAAAAATTAGTATTGAAATAGTAAAATTTATTATTTTCTGTATTAAAATGTCTCAATTTTAGGATTTTGCTCAATTTTGGTTTTTCTTATCACTCCTTCTAATACTATTATTATTATTATTATTAATCTCAGCAGTCCAATAACGGTTTTCTCGGTCGATTTATTTGATTTCGAGGGGGCGGGTGCATGAGGTCGATTGGCAGAGCGAGTCTGCCGTTATTATTCAATCAAATAAATCCCCTAACAAACTGGAGAAGTAGAGATACGATCGAGAAACAATCGTGGGTGCCAGGACCGGATAAGCACAGGGGTAGCCTGCAGTTTCGCACGATGTATCACCGGCAAAATCCGGTGTGGGCTGAGAAGCTATATTATTATTTTGCCACGTTATCACTACTATCACCCCTCTCTGAACAGGGGTCAGACCCCTGTCGCGAGACGAGCATCGTTTCGGAAATTGAGACATCGACGCTTTAGTGTATATTATACAATATACATACACCATCATCCTTATTTCCCTCTCTATATATAGTCAATTTTATAGTTTTTGTAGTACATTATTAAACCCTCGTTCATGGACTATTCCAATTATTTTTTCTCTTAGGCAAATCGCGATACACGATCTCTTATTATTCGATTTTTTTAGATCTCTTCAAATTAGACTTTCTTGTAAAAGCTTGAAAAAT
Organism: Synergus umbraculus; assembly: GCA_900474325.1. Lineage (NCBI taxonomy): Eukaryota > Metazoa > Arthropoda > Insecta > Hymenoptera > Cynipidae > Synergus > Synergus umbraculus. The sequence goes on from UCOK01019912.1 coordinate 76,170, forward strand.
GTTGGAATATACATTATATTCCTGGCACGAGCAGGAAATTCTAAGGAATATTTTATATCCTGACTTGCCGAAGTATTTTTATACTCAGTTCTCTTTGAAGATGATTAAATTTCCATCTAGAGAATCACGAGGAATAAATAGTAGGAAATTGCAAATTTATACATTGAATCCAGAAAAGTGAAATAAGAAATATTTAATGAAAAAACTTGTGAGAGAAATTGATTTATCGAGAGGAGTGGTACTTTTACGAAACGAGGTTTGCATCTTTAATTCAGTACTGTAGTCGGTTTTACTAACCCTATAAAATCTGATTCCGTTTTCCTTGCACGGGCGAGCAATTGGTTCTTGAAACGCGAGCTTAAAAAGGATCTCCAGTACAGACAACCTTCTCTGTTCGTTGGACTTTAAGTAGGTGATAAATTAAACGATCTGCCCGCACCCTGCTACCACCTCCGGTTCCTCGTGCGCCAGATTTAATAGAAGTTTCTTTTTGCCAAAACTTTATATCCCCTTTCATTAAATACTTTCCGAGAGCATCTAATTATTCAAACTCGACTGCATCCTAGTCTCTTTATTTCGTTCCCCTCTCTATATTAACTTTTTAAAAGTCACATTAGGTTTAATGAAAATTAACAGAATTGGATTTCAAGTCCTTTCTAATTACCCAGAGCTGGATTTTTTTTTTTATTATAGAAGATTTCAAGACGACGTAAAATATAATGAGAAGAGAAAAGAGTTGTGCTTTCCAAAAAGATTCTTCTCCAATATCAAATTTATTATAATAAAATATATTATATAACTTCCCGAATCAATTCCCACTTCTTTTTTAAGAAGTATTGGACCAATAATTGCTCCCTAAAGGCAATTTATCAAATCGCCTATTGAGTAGATTATGAAGGGTCGAAACAGCAGGTCGATACAAAAGCAAGACTTCTTTTCCAGAAGACAAAACTGATTATTTTCATGTAGGAAATCCAATATCTATATTGTGCATGATGTATGCATGGATTGGCAAACTTGAATGAAGAGATGATATAAAAGAGTGAGACAGCAAAATAAAAGAGACGAGTGCACATAATAGCCTAGAATCTGAATCTAAATCCAAGCTTATACGAGATAAACAGACTATTAGGGGCCCTCGCACCCAGGAAAGTTCTGTACCAGTCCATAACGATCAGATCAAAGGTATCGAATTGATGAAGGGCTCTGCGACGTCACCACATTCAGGATTATAAACTGGGATAATCAAAATTCGCCCGGTAGGCAAGTTATATAGCTAAAGCCTTTTATCGATTACAGGAGGAGAATTGGTAGATTTTATGACGTAATTTATCCGTCTAAATAAGGATCTTATTTTACCAAATGGGATAATATTATAGAAAAAATCTAATTTTATTTACATTTACATATTTATTGCTTCACAGAGGAAGTTTTGTAGTGGTGACAAAATCCTGTTTCCAAAAAAAGGTTTTTTAGGAATTAGCAGAAAAGTTGATACAACTTCACAGCTAACAATTTTTAAAATGTAATAAAGCGTAGAATAATTCAATATAGCATTCGCTGACCTTTCTACTTCATGTAGGATGGATTTCCAATTTCCACGTAACATTTTCCATCTTTGGGGGTGGATTCGCCTACGTTAACATTTTCCCAACGTTTTAGTTTGCATACCACCTGCAATTTTGAAAAGTGGGCGACGTTCCAACTAAAAGGTCGTAACCTCAGCAATAATTTGTGCATCATGGATGATTTGAAGCAGGCGTTTCTCGCCAGTCGTCAAGGGTCGTATGATTGACGATCCCTTAAACGAAATAGGATTAATGTCTATGCAAATTTCGCACTCCTATCGTCGCTGGGCATGCTGACAATTATTATCATGGATGGAGTAATTAGTGTGCAGACACGTAGTATCATACTGCAGACTGCGAGGGACTTTAGGGATTTCTCCTCCCTGTATAAGAGGAATGCGAAAATAATGTGGTGGATGCTATTGAAACTTTTCAAAGGGGGAGATGGAAGACTCTATATATTTGCAAGGCTCTTTATTGACTCGTATTTCAGTCCTGTTTGCACGCCAGAGAATTATAGAAAAAGTTTCTTCAGTTTGAATTTAATAATAGTTATTGACAATTAAGAGCAAAGAGAATTTTCAGTAATATAAATTGAGATAATAGTTGAGGTAGCTTTGTATGAAAATTGATGGTGTGAAAAACCATCAACCTTCTAGTTTGCAACCATTGGGTAGCAAACTAGAGGGGTTGATGAAGAATTTTGCAGGACCCTTTATAAGTCCATTTTTTCTGAGACGTTAGATGGAATTTGAAATAAACGACTTTGGCACAAAATAACTCCCCCAAGTGGCATGTCAAATCTGAAATTTTGCTGGAAAGGGAAATGATTGATTGACTTTTCGATGTGCTCCTCGAACGGGAGAATAAGTAATACGGATCTAGGGGACATAATTTAGAGATTCGCGATTTTGATGGAGTAACTTTTGATTAAAAATTCGTTTTCAAGAGATTACCTCTTCCCAATTGTAAGAAGTACTTTACTTTGTCGAGTAGAAAGTTTGTTGAAAATTTAATAGCGAACTTGTGGAACTTGTTTTAAGAAAGAATATTGTTCATAAAGAATCAGTTGAGAAAGTTGAAGTTAATATTTGTATCTTTTAATTAATATTGACAATAGATGTTGTTTTATTTTTCAGGTAAACTTTGGGGATATCTTTATTCCAACAGAACTCGAAGTACCGAAGCCCAGAGTCCTGCCAGAATTTTCTAGATTAGCTCATGGTCTACGAAGTGGCAATATTAGTATTCTAGACAGCAAAACCTTCTACATACCAAACCTTCATTATGACGGCGCTGGTCCAGACGCATACTTTTGGGTTGGAAATGGCTCAGAACCAAATCATCTAGGTATTAAAGTCCCCAATGAAATGAGCAGGTAAACAATTTCCTTGCATTTTTTATTTTAGAAAATCTTGATAAATATAGTGATATTAAATTGGACATTATTATTTATCATTACAGCTTGGAACCATTGAGAGGATATCAAGGAGAAGATATTGAAATAGTCCTGCCAAAGAATCTGACGGTGTACGACATCGAATGGTTGTCCGTATGGTGTGTACAATACAAGCACAATTTCGGACACGTTATGATCCCCAAGGATCTCGACGTTCCTCCTGCCCTTGGACAAACGAAGATCACGGTAAATCGAGATAAATTTTTTAATGAAAAATGGAACCAGGAAGTTCCTGAAACTCTATACATCAAACCCTTTACTAAAATACCTCCTAAAAGACGTATTAACTTTCATAGAGCTCCAGATCATTTCAGATCATTTCAGTTCTTTTCCCATTAATTCATGAAATTAATTCCAAGAACTTGAGATTTACGATACCTTAGATAGAAGGCAAGGAGAAAAAGAATAGCTTATATTTAATACTGAGATCATTTAGAATTTTTTTTTAAATATCAATGCCATCCTCATACTGCAAAATAATTTTTCATTCTTATATATTCACTAAAATCTTTACAGTAAAATCTATGTAGCTAATATTATTTAAATAATAAAGAGAGAACATTACTAATCATATTCTAAAAAAGCTAATATTTGCATCTTTTGCATGGAATAGCCGCCTTGGTGGTATAACCCTGTGAGTATAATAATTAAAAAAATTTATACTGGTATAACGACGATTCTGCAGAAATTAGTACTTAGTAGGACTTTAAAATCCGAACATAACCGAGTCAAGCACGGTTACTTTGTACTATTTTCTGTATACTTTTAATCATTAAAATAAGTAATATACCTAATATCCTACATCAACTTTATTCAATATAAATAATACTATCAAATACTGCGATAATTTTTCATCTTTCTGGTGATTGTAATTATTTTCCTCTAAGGTACGTATTCTTTTCTCATTCTGTTTAACTATTCTTTTATACTATTTCATTTTTCTTTGCATCTTATAAATCTGCATTGAAATCCGGGTACCTCTTCATCTGCTTTTTTCTTTTTCCCTCAACGGTAAGTCGCTTATCATCTTCTTTTATAAAGTTCTTAGTTTCACAATAAGGCTCCTCCCAATATTTTTTCTTTTTATCCTACTTTTACCTGGTTTATTATAAACAGTATTTAAAGATTTTTATTAGAAATAATATACAATGAATAACAAAATATATTTCTTATACAGACAAGCAGTACTCCATCGCCAATTTTGCCTACACCAACAACAACTCACAAGTTCAGCAATTGCAAAGAAATGTTAGATGGTCGTGTCCAAGTTCGCTGGGAAGTTACTGGAGATGACGTGAAAATCGAAGTATCTGGGAAAATTAATGAAGATCAATATGTCGCTTTTGGTCTCTCTGGACAAGAAAACAAAGCGAAGATGATTGGTGGAGATGTGGTAGTTATTGCGTACGACAGAAAAGCACAAAAATTCATTGCAGTGGATTATTACATGTCTCAGTTGTCCCAATGTGATGGAGAGAGGGGTGTATGTCCAGATGAGCGAGTAGGAGGCAAGAACGATGCTGTTTATCTTGATGGAAATCGCAAAAATGGCGTAACTACAGGTAGTTACCAACTTTGATGAATAACTTCAAATTTAAGGGTGTTGGAGCCAAGCTCTAATCTAAAAATTCGATTTCTTCATGTTACTCAACACATATTAAATTTGACAGTTTTTCCTTCTGTAGAATTAATTAAATTTTAACTAGAATTATGCGTACAGAGCGAAAAAATATTGATCTATAATTTTCGTTGAGTAAAATCGAGAATAGAATTTTGAACTTAACACTTCGGTTTAACGCCCTTAATTGAAATTTACTTAATATGTATACAAAATTTGGTTTCTTCTTTTTCAGTGACATACATGCGACCTTTGAGAACAAACGAGCCTGATAAAGATAAAATGATCCCAGAATTTGAAACCAGTGTCATCGCAGCCATAGGACGATTAAATTCAAGAGGCGAAGCCAATGCTCATGAGGCGACCGATCAAACATTAGAGGACATTCGAATCGACTTTACATCAAAAAATGTCCACGAATGTAAAAATTCCCTGTACAATTTGCCAGATTCGACTGGACTCAAGCCCTGGAAACCTCAAGAAATTACTGATACCGATACTTTCAAAGCTAAAATTGGGGCAGCTGGTGGAAAGCGGGGATACATTGCTATTACAGGTAATTTTCTTCAGAAAATAGTTCATAATTTCATCAAATATTATATTCTTCAATATTGTATCTTCTGTTCATTAAAAAAGAACGATATTAAAAAAGCAATTTTTAATTTATGAAGGCAAGGAGGAGTCGAATACAGTCGATGGTATGGGCTAATTTCAAAACTATTTGCTTGTTAAATATTTGACTATCTAGATTTAATTATAAAATAGAGTGGAAAAAGTAGTAAGTAGGTTATTTATATTTTGGCTTTGCATTTATTTAAATTCTAGCCCTTTTAGGTTCTTTTTTTTGTACAACCTGTAGTACGCCAACCACGTTTTTCGAATGCGATTAGATTTTATGTTTTCTTTATTATTAAAATGTTAATGTGTAATGTACAATGTTTACTAGTAGGATTGAAATTTCTAGGATTGTAAAAGCACTTTTCATGTATGCATGATAAGTATATTTACTTCACTTTCCATTTTATTTTAATGTTGTTCTTATAATAATTAAAAATATACTGTCTTAATTTACAGGATTACCTCCTTGGGGAATAGCTTGGTACATAAACGACCGTCTTATACCAGAAATCACCGTAGAACGAGGTCGCACATACACTTTCATTGTAGAAGGAGGGGACGACCCAGCAATCCCTGCAAAGTTAGTATAAACAATTTTTCTCATTAAAGAGATTCAAATAAAATTTCTATTCCAATTTTTGAAATAAAAGAAGATCGTAGTATAAAGTAAAAATTTTAATTTACTCCATAGTTATTAACCCTTTTAATTTTACTTTATGGATTTGTACATCTTGTACTAATTCTCCTTATAATTTTGAATTGTGCAGATATCATCCTCTGTATATAACTGATAATCCTGAAGGTGGATATGGGCAAAAAACAGAGAAACAAAGAAGAGAAGAAAAAATTTTCGCGGGTGTCGGTTACAATAAAGATGGAGAACAAATACCAACGGGAGTTGGACGATACTGTGAATGGGCTCATAAAACTATAGATGAGAGTTCAAAATACGACTCGTTCGACGAATTTTTTAAGACACTGAAACTTGAATGTCAGCCTGGCAATCCGGGAAAAATGGAATGGACAGTAGCACAAGATACGCCAGATTTGGTTTATTATCAAGTGAGTGTCTCATTTTTATTAATTTAAAATTAATTTTTCAATAATTGACGTTTTCGAAAACTCATCTGTTTTAATAATTAAGTTTTTAATAGTTGTAATTTCTAATTTAAAATCTGTTTTTCTTTCTCAGTGTTACACGCACACAAATTTGGGGTGGAAAATCCACGTCGTAAATCCAGGTGAAAGAGCGAGAAGAGAAGAACAAGAAGGTTTCATGAGCGGAGGTTCTGCTGTTCCTACGATTTCGACCATTTTCCTGGTATCTTTGTACGCTATTTACTTTTTGAGATGAATTGTTTCAGTAATTTCCATTGGTCTTATCCGCATTCCTTATAAACTCCGGAAAAACGGACTGCGAGAAATAAAACGCGCCAATTGTAATTCATCGGTTGATGCAAATACGATTGCGTCTAGAATTAAGATCAGGACGTTGGTGATAAACGTGCATTGCACATTAAAGTTGACTAAAAAGAAATAAGAAAACTCATGATACAAGGTTGTATGAAAGTATTTAGATCCTAAGGTCTGCCTGTATCGTATATAAGAAATTCTAGCGAGATATTTTTAAGACCTATCAGATTCAATATTTCATATGATATATATATATATATATATATATAATAATGCATATACATATACTATACAGTATATTATTATATATAATATACAAAATGACGTACACAAAATAAGCTCAACTGGGCGGACAATAAAAAAATTTAGGAGATAGAAATTCAGATTAAATTCACGACAATACGAATCAGGACATGATTTAAGAAACCCGACAATAATGGGAAAAACAATAAATATATGAGAGGTTGAGAAAGCGTTGAAAGTAATAAATATTGCGGTTTACTCCTCTCTCTTTTTGAAATCGATTTTATATACCCACACTCTGGAAAGGAATGTTAAAAATTAATTTCTAACATTTTCAGGATATATTTGATAGCGATATTTTACTTATATAAGGAAGTTACTTAAATCAAATATTTTTCATAAAAGCAAATCTGAAAATTAGGAAGCTTTATTGGCTTAAGGATTTGTAAACTTAAGGTTGCAAAGTTCAATTTTATTTATAAAAGTTAAACATTTTGTTTAGCACTATTTAAACTCGCACTTTTCTTAATCAAGCCTGTTTTAAATTTAAAGCTGAATTTAAAAAGTTTTTATTTGAAGTTAATAAAAAGATCCTTACTATTAATTAATTCATATTCATTTTCGAGTGTGGAATGAGTGTACGATGTAAATTTTGCACAAAGCTATAATTAAATTTACGTAATTTTAAATTAAATAGCCTTTAAGGGTATTTATAAATGCTGTTCGACAATAATTCCGTACGGTAGTAGAAGCAAGGGCGAATAATGAGAAATCTAATTTCTTAAGGTCACAGCTATAAATTATAATCACAAAATAATATGCTGTAACGTGTACTTGTATATAATGTAAGGTAAGAGTGGACCTTCGTTAAATGGAGTGAAAGTATAATTGTGCCTTGGGTGCAGATATTAAAAGTCTTGTTTAAAGGAAATAAAGCGAATCAGAATCCACTCGGACAGGAGATACCCTGTAGTACTTAGGAACATACTCCTTGCGCACGTAACTAAGTAAAAAAACAAAGACATATTTTTTGAATACAAAAGATTACTGAAAGTTATCTAGATGTCTTATGAATGTAGAAAAAAAATATATTAATATTTTAGCATCGTTACCAAATTTTAATGATCTCGTGATTCGTATAATCTGGTATTTTTTTTTTACAAATTAAAACACTATGTAACTTAAAAGATAGTAGAATAAGATTTTATAAATCTTTGAAACAAGTTGCAAATGCGACTTAATCTAGGCAATTTAAAGTTAAAATTGGATTAACCGACGTGCACAAGGGGTTGAAAAATATGCAACCAAGAAATCAGCGAAATACATAATCAGTCTGTAGAGATTTTAGTGATAATATTTTTTTTCTGTTATAAATATGTTCAAGTTCCAAGTGCTGGGGTGTCCTCTAAATTGACTTGAAATTATCGCTTGATAAAAATAAATAAAACACCAGTTGAATTGATATTCTCAAAGAAGTTTAGAAGTTCTGTTTTACCTCCAAGGAAAATATGACCTGTAATGAAAGTAATGAGTCAAGAGTGTAAAGTTTAAGTAGTGCCACGACTTAACTGTAACTAACAATAAGTGACAATAAGAATAAAATAAATATTAATTAACTGTTGCGTCGGTGTTGCAATCTCAAAAGTGGAAAAGAGTATTGCAGTTTTTTTTCTGTATTAATGCTATTATTTCCAAATACTTCTAACGCGTGAGTGAATAAAAACCACCGCAAATCTTCGGCTGACAATAATAAAATAATAACTCTTCGGACTGACTGCAGTTACAGGGGCTGCTCCAAAAAAAATATCATGAGGGAAGGAAATTGTAAGAACATATCCATTCGATATCAACTTTATCGGGGTCGATTCCCTTGTATTTTTGCAATTAATGAGATTTAATGATTAGTATATTGTAGTATATTATTATACAATTGTAACAAATTATGAGCTGATCGTTTTCACGGAGTAGCCCAAAAGTGTCCAGCAGAGTTACTAGATTCTAAGGAACAGATAATAACTTCTAGTTTATAAGAATACTTTCATTGCTATTGTATGTCACATAATGATATACTTATATACTTAATGAGATAGAATATTTACTGAGAAAAAAGTTGGATTTCATCAATTTCCATAAAAATATGATTCTGTAAAGATTTGAAACCCAGAGCCAACTTTTTTCTTCAAAAATCAGTCGCTGTGTAAAAACGTGTTTCGTGTTGTTTGGTTTCAAGTGCAATTTTAGCCACCTAAGAATACATCTTTTAAGTGTCCGATAACTTGTGTGTCCTGCAAAGTAAGGTCTCTGTAAAAACGTCTGTGTCTCCTTATTATACAGATCTTCTGAACGTGAGAGGGTACTCTGAAACTAAACAACTTCTGCAAATCAAGCCTGACATGAGACACGTTGTAAATTATACTTAGACAATACTAAATGAATAATAACTTAACTTATAATAATAAAATCTCGATAAATAAAGCGAGAGGTAGTTTTATAAGTGGCATCTAATTGTAGTTGCTCTGAGTCTTACGAATTTCGAAAATAGATAAGAATTTGGTCAATATACATGCAACGGGGAAGGACCTTTTTCCGGTTTGCCATTATAGCGAGGTCCTGCATACGTGCACGAATGAGACATTCTAGAATTTAAAGATATCACTGTTTTGAAATTCACTTAAAATTTATGGAGCAGTTCTTTCTCTATGCTGGCCATGTGACTGTTAGCGTTAGATAACGTTGTCTTCAATCCATGAAAATATGTTCAAAAACGTATCAAAACCTTGTCGAGTCCTTAATATGTCCCCACGTGATAATGTTGAAGATTGTCAACCATTTTTTTCAACGTTTGTGTGTTAGTCTAGACATATCACAAGTAGTTAGCCAGTTGTAAGGCATTTTTGATCATTGTTCAATCCCTCGTATCTCCTGTTTCGAGTAAAGAAGAGCGAATAAAATTTATTATCGGGAGACCGAGAAAAAATATTTGCGCGTGAGAGTGGAAAGGAGAATGCTTGCTGAATAGTTATTGACTAACATTACCATTAACTCCTTAAAGTGTGAGCGTCGTATACGATTTAACATTCTTACTCTGCAATTTTCTCTCAACAGGTGTATCTTATCTCGCATTATACAATACAATACAAGCAAGTATGTAGTAGCGAACAAAATTATATTCAGATTGAGTCCCGCAACTGGCACGAAAAGGATGTATCATTTATTAAAAAAAAATGTTAGTTACGCCCCTTTTTTTATCAGTTGCGGTAAACAATCCTTAGTTCAAGGACTGATTTGTCCAAGGAACGATTTGAAAAACTAGAAATCAAGCATGTAGTACAGCAGCAGTGTTGCACAAGTTCTATGTTAATTATGTATCTCACAGGGTTGAAAAAGTATTTTTTATATTTAAAAGTTAAAAAGCATAAAATCTTCCTGATCTTTTAAATTGCTTCCTATTGAAAAATATTAATTTACATGTTAAAAAGTATTTAATTTGTATTTTCTCTTACACTGTTTCTCCAATGTAAATAATTTGATAGTCAACCTTGCACAACACTGATAACATTTTTTGTTATTTCATCAAAAAATTTAATTTTTTCAGTTTGAGAAAAACTCGCATAAAAATATCATATGAATGGAATTAATCAAAGATGTCGTATTGTTTTGTACTCGTACATCGTAGAGTAACTTCAAATAATCCATTGAATGAAGATTATTAGATTAATATTGATGACTAAATAATTTCTTTCTTTTCCTTTTGATTAAATCGAATCTAAATATATCGATTCCATTGTATTTATAATGCATTTAATAATGTTACTTTGATCAGTTCTAACGTCTTTTCTTCTTATCTTCGGTTAAACTTATATACTGAAAATATAAAAAAGATAAATTACTGTAAAAAGAATTTTTCAAGAATTTGTTGAATATTCGTAAATATTATAGACTATTCGTATATAGTTTATTCATAATTCAAGTGAGCTAGAAATTAAATTAATTATCCTCCTTAGTTATAATCAGTTATAATGAAGTTCTGTAAAAAATGAAATAAATTAAATATGACAAAACAGAAATATAAGGGCAGAAATATAAAGACTGCTATAATCAGGATACACATCACACATTTATTTATCGTCATTGAGATTAGTTTAAAAAAATATTTATCCTAATAGAATTTATCATACAAAAATTTAAAAAAAAAATCATTTCTGACTGCTGCAAGAAAACTTTAATTGAAGGTACCATAACTTATCTGTTCAATGGATGTTAAATTCATATTGTGAGTTATCATAGCAACAGGGAGTCTTAAATGCTCCGGAAGTGCAGTCAAATCAAAATAAAGTAGTGAAGCAAATTAAAAGCACAAAGCATGAAATAAGTATATAATCTTACATAATAACCTCCCAACTTCATGAATATTACTTTTAGTTACTCTGAAACAGCGACTCAGAAATGCGAAACATTTTAAAGATTATGAAATATTGTAAGGTGATTATGATTATGCATTATTGAACATTGTATCAAATTTTATATTCACTTCTTGTGGTTGACAATAAACTGGTTTTATAAAAAAATGCAGAATTTACATATTATACACTATTTTTGTTTCACTTATGCAGATTACAGGATTTAGGTCTAAAATACTTTTATTTCGGATAACCCCAGGAATCTTTTTTCTGTCCCATTAAGGCTAAGGAGGACTCGCAGATCTTTTTGAAGATTTCACGAAGCTTTTCCTTCCGGAAGACCTAAAAATAGGAAAAAAAGAGATAATTATTGTTAAGAGTCAAATTTTAAATTAAATATTCTTTTTTGGATTAATATCAACTTACACTATACAACTTATATTGTTCAGAGGCGAGAATATCTGCCAACTGAACACACTCAAAGTGTTCATTCATTTCAGACATGACTGTATACAACAGAAGTGTGACTTTGGGAATGCAGAGCTTCCGGAGCTTTTTCATCTGATGTGCTCGCAAAGTTTCTTCAGGACTCAAAGATTCACCGTTATTCGTGTTCGTATCGACTAGCCAACCCCCATCAGGAAACAGAAGAACATTGAAAAGCAACTGCTTTACTTCCTGAAATTAAAAAAATGAGCATTTTAAATTTAATTCAGAATATATTTATAAACTAAGCCTATATTTAGTTTAACAGAATATTGTACTAATATTTACCTTTGTTTGATGCTGCATAGTGCATTTCCAACGCTCCAATTCAGAATTAAATTGTGCCTTTTTATGATCGTAAGCAACCTTCTCTGTGAAAGTAGCGTATGTCGGTAAATCTTCTAAAGGAGGAGGCTTTCCATGATGAAAGTTAGAAAACCATTCTGAAAAACTTTCTTGAGCATCAAGGTAAGCTTTGTAGCACATGTACTCGCGAATCGAGGACGAAGGTTTCCTTGGAAGAGAATTAGTTATAGTTAAATTCGCCATAGTGTCTCCTACGTTAGGATAATCAGCCATTACAACCTCGATCGTGTCATTTGGAATCTGTAAAGGAAGAAGAGAATCATTATTTCATCCCCTTTTCTAAAAAATAAAAACTAAGATCGCAAATTTGAATCTCAAAACTCGCCTTATTGAAAGTTTTCCTTGCCGCATCAATCTTTTCACTCGAGAGGAAATACCTTAGCAACGCATTAGCCTGCCACAAAGCTTCCTCTCTCTGACTTGGATAGAAAATAACCCAATCCAAAGCATTGATCTTTTCCAAATCAGCATCGGTGATTTCTCCCTTCAAATCGAGAGATTCTAATTCGAGATTCTTCTCTCGAATATTCTCAACGACTAATTTCGTAATCGCTTCAACGTTGAGATTCGCCTCTTCCGCAGCAGCAAGACATTTTTTTCGTTGATCATATTCTTTTACATTCTCCAAAAAATTTGCATAATTCGTTACTTGATCCTCCTGTGGTAAAGTGGCGGTATAATAGGCGACAAGAATCGGGTCGCCTATTTCGATTAGAACTTTAACATATGCTAAAAGAACTTTATTTGCTATTTTATCATTGGAGGATTTTCCAATTTGTCTGAAGAAAAGAACCAAGTGCGCCAAAAATCTAAGCAACTGTGAATCACAGATTCCTAGGTAAATCATCGTCTCGATTTCTTCCATTAATTGTGGAATTTGATCGAGAATTAAGTATTTTTGGATGAGGTGATCAGGTTTGGAAGCTTGATTGCGAATTATGGGATTCTTCGACGCTCGAAGTTCTGTGAAAATGTCTTCGAGAGTCATTTCGCCCTTCCAATAATCTTCAGGCATGGACGTATAGCTCTTTGGCATTGAGCCTCTTATTTCTGATTCCACTTTGATATCTAACACGCCCTTCATGTAGGCCCATAAAGCATCTTGCCACGACATCGATATTGGAAGTAATTGTGATACATTGCCACAAAGACTCGCGTATATGGCTCGGTAATATCGACCTGAATAAGATCCAGATATTTAAGATAATTAAGTTGTTTAAATTTACTTAATAATCTTAACAGTCGTACAAAGTTGAAAAATTATTGAATTGTTTATTCTGTTACTGACAATATGAGGAAATATAGACTAGCCAGGTTTTTTCCTACAATGTTTATTTTTTTAAAATAATAATAATGCAGAAACGTCTGTGTTCGCGTTCTATACGTCTGTGCACTGTTATTTTTTGAAAAATGTAAACATTATGGAAAAAAACCCGGGTAATATAAATTTGTTCATAAGTTCGCTCATATGATAAGTACTAAATGTCCTTAAGAATTTCAATTACTTACCCACGCGTTTATCCTCAGAAAGTTCCCAGGCGCAAACTTTCCAAAGATCTCTGTTAGGATTTCCTTCTATAGGTAATTTCGTATCTTTCAGAGGATTTGTGTAATTCGGATCATGATGTGGAGTCCATCCCAGTAAACACGCAGCCCTCCAAGGTTGACCGCAATGAATTGCCAGTGCTTGTGCCTTTTGAAGTCTACCACAACGAACCTATTTTAAATGATAACAAAAATGAACAATTAGTATGTTCTTTCGAACTTAATCTTCTAGATAAAATAATCTCTCTTTTTATTATTTACCTCGATAAACATTCTCTTTTCTAGCCTCTCATCATCTTGCTTGTCCAAATCGTGTAGAGGCTTTCCCTCCCTGACTGGCGCATCTGGATCGAGAGAAGATACAATGGGCCTGGATGAAGAAAACATAATTCCAAATTGTCGATTATGAAGTTCGTGTAGCGTATTTTCCCATGCTACAGTCTTATCTGTGAATTGCTCGACCGAAGGCTGTTTATTTGCCTGATCAAGTGCATTTTTTTCCAACCAATCGATAATCAACTGATATTCTCTTATAATATTGTCTTGCCTATACAGAGTTTCTATCGAATCTTTCTCAGATATTATATTTGAATTCATATCTATATCCATTTCCTTTTGAAAACTTGGTGCATTTATTCGATTCTGGTAGAGACAATAAACCAACCGCCAGGTATTTCTTTCATTTTCTAAATTAATTTCTTCTGTTGAAAGTTCTCTATTCTCAACTTTTGCTTGCATGCCTAAAATTAATATAAACAAATATATTAACAGAAATACGATAGCTCATAATAGCAACATAAAATTTAGCCTGAAATCGATAGTTTTCTGTGACTAATTAATCCTAAATAAAGAGTTTACATTTTTAATCAAACTTACCCCGCATTAACTCCAAAGTATCCGTGCAATTTTGAATAAAATCGGCGATAGTATTAAACACCTCAGGTTCGGACAAATGTGCTTGTGTACTTTCCAAAAATTCATAATATAATTTGGAATTCACTTCGCGCCAAGGTTCGTTTGCTTTCAAAATAATTCCCGTTGCCGCACTGTCATCCATCATTTCTCTCAAAGTAACGTCCCCTTTTTTCGAATTTGCCATAATATCTCGCAATTCGTGAGGTGTAACCGTAACCGAGGTTTCCAAATCTGAGTAATCATTTTGTCCCATTTTTGGATTTAAATATGGTCTAGCCATCATTCGCGGACTCAGCATATACGATCTACGTTTTAGGTTATCCTCCATGTTTCACCGCAACCGCGTTTCACATACATAAATGAAGTTGAATGCAAATGCAATGCAACCGGTAACCAAGCCTACCAACTTGGCTGTGCTTTAAAAGTTGGCCCCCCTGCGCCCGCAGCACGTGTTGCCTTTCCACTGGAGAAAATCTGACATTGGCTGTAATCTGGCGCGAGATTCAAAATCAAATTAAATCAATTCGATTTTGAATCTCGCGCCAGATTACAGCCAGTGGCAGAATTTCTCCAGTGGGAAGTCAACACGCGCTGCGCGCGCAGGAAGCCATCTTTGAGAGCACTGCTACCAACAACGCAAACATTAATTTCAGTACAGCCCGAAATTCACAAATAATTTTACAAGGTAACATTATGTAAAGCGTGTAAAGATCTTTTATCAGCAAGGTTAAACTTTTAAACAAACAAAAACTTTTCACATGAGTTGCGATTATGACAATAGTTAATAGTATGCATAATAATTACAATGGACATGGAAATAGCTTTGGAATCAAATCACCGGATGTTAATGATGTTGATCACTCATTGTCGCTCATTTTGTGCCTTACAAGTAGATTTGAAATTAAGGAAACATCATTTTATTATTAATTTATGGACGTAAATCAATTTATTATTAATCTAGGTTATACTGGTTATTTACTTACATTAAAAAATTTGTTAACTATTTTCAATTTTCGCGCTTTAATCTTTAATTTCAAGACTCTGCCTCGTTTCCGGTTGCGTGGGAGGCCTGGGTATGTGTGCGTGACATCTATGTATATTAACAGGGGTTCAATATATTGACTCAGATGCATTCCACTCATTCCAGATGCATTCGGAGCTTCGAGTTTCTAACTTGCATGTTCAACGTTCAATCTAACATAACCTCGTTTTTACCGACGTACTTCGGAATTGCCTCGTTTATTAATTAGATTAAGCCAATACGGAATTAACTTGGGAATGAGATGACTGGATTAAGTCTGTGAAAAGTTTTAATGATTCGACAAAATGACGAGTGATCTAAATCTGATGAGTGATTACCTAAAAAGAATAAAGGAAAAGAAAGAGGACACAGGGACAGCAAACAAGCATGTGAGCAATGAAGGTCAAAAAATACGACCTGGGACTGATAGTTTTTCCAATATCAATGAAAAACCGGTGGATGACATCTCCATAGAGTTCTTTTACAAACCACATACCATTACCCTTCTACTACTTTCGATTGCTGCAGTCATTTACTTCGCTTTTGTCAGGTAAGTTAAGTGATGCAAAAAGCAAATAGCCTTAACATTGAGGTATATATTTAATCTAGTAGGTCGTCTTTACTTCAAGAACATTCAGTTCAAGTACTTTTAATTCAACTCTTATTTTTGAGTGAATTTTGAACTTTTTATGCTTATATTTTCACTATAGAATTTTCTTTCGCAAGTGCATTATGGGGATTGCTTCATATTATATTAGACATAGCGTTGGCAAATTTTCTGCTGAAATGCTCCAATAGTCTATATAATGAGTCACTCACTAAGAAATTTATAGAAATCATTTAAAACAAAGAATGCAATAATTGTACTTGTTTGTGATTTCAATTTCGAATGTATAACTTCTAATCTTTTAATTTTATATGAAAACTAAAATAATATTCAAAAGAGCTGAGACATTTCTTATTTTACTGGCCAACGTGTGTATACTATTTTTCTGCTCGACGACGCCAGAAAGCGTCAACTTCGTTTAGAGCAGCAGCCGAAAAACTGACGCTTTCTGACCGGAGGGCAGAAAAAATATTTTTGAAGCATTTTCTAAAAGCATTTCATGCATTTGAAGATCATTAGTGAATGTGATAATCCTATATTAGTCAACCTTAGAATTTTACCTTTACTAATCACCTAAATTGCTATTCACATAACGATTTAACAAAAACTGATGCTGACTTTGCTTTAAAATAGGGATACTACCAATGTAGAGGACAACTTGTGGGCAGGACTGCTGTGCGTCATCTTCTTCTTCCTAATAATCTCAGTCCTAACATTTCCGAATGGACCATTCACTCGTCCACATCCCGTAGTCTGGAGAATAGTTTTTGGATGCAGCGTGCTTTATTTGATGGGCCTATTGTTCATGTTGTTCCAGAGTTACGAGACAGTCCGAAAAATTTTCGTATGGATCGATCCAGGCTTGTCTTCTTTTCATATCGATATGGACAAAGAATATGGCGTAAATTGTTCAGAAATAACGTTAGAAAAAATCTGGAATCATTTGGACGTCTTTGCAGCAGCTCATTTTCTAGGATGGGCATTTAAAGCTGTACTCATACGACATTTCGGTATTCTCTGGGCAATTAGTGTAATGTGGGAAGTTACTGAAATTGCATTTGCTCATCTGTTACCAAACTTCCTTGAATGCTGGTGGGATGCCCTTATACTGGACGTTTTGGTATGCAACGGTTTGGGTATTTGGGTTGGATTGAAAATTTGTCAGATTCTCGAAATGAGAGAATACAAATGGGTGAGCATTCGTGATATCTCGAGCACGACTGGTAAACTAAAAAGAGCTGTACTTCAATTTACACCTGTGAGCTGGACTTCTGTCAGATGGCTGGATCCGACCTGCACTCACATGAGATTTGTTGCTCTTGTTCAGCTAGTTATCTTCTGGCAAGTCTCGGAACTGAACACCTTCTTTTTGAAACACGTCTATGAGTTTCCTCCATCGCATCCTTTCGTCATTTCACGACTATTACTCATCGGAGTTATCGTAGCTCCTTCAGTCAAGTAAGTAATTAAGATATTTCAGAAAAATAATGCTCCCATGACTTATACATTTTATTTAATGTTAATAAAATTTGGTAGTTTCATGTAATATTTTTAATTTATTAGCAATATTTAAAACATCTTAGGTGAATATATCTATTAACCTTTTGGTTTGCTTTTTACTTGATGACAAACATTTTACTAAAAGCGAGTCATTGGAAAAAATTATTTATCATAAAATGAATCAACATATATAATTGTGTTGAAAAAGATATTGTGTATTTAAACGAATTGATAATTTATGACAATATATTTTATAGTATTTCTTTCGTTCACCTCATGAATCATCATAACGAGAAATATATCCCTGAAAATTGTAATTATAAATTACTAAAATACTTAGTTGTAAGTCACAATTTTTGAATTTTGCTTTAATTGCATTTATTAATATGTTTTTAGTCAATACTATACATACGTAACTGATCCTGCGTGTCACCGAGTTGGAACCCAATGCTGGGTATATGGTGCAATCATGGTTACAGAAGCATTACTCTGTATACGACATGGTGCAGCACTTTTCGAACGTACTCAAGCTTTAAATATCCTCCTTTGGCTTCTATGCCAATCTCTAGTCTCAGTACTTTGTGTATATGGCTGTGTTCTGTGGCATAAATATGTCAAGGTGAGTTTTTCTACTGATTTACAGAGTTTGTTACTAACTTTATTGTAATGCGTTATGTTGAGTCTAAAATAGAGTGTCTGACGTTTATCGTTCCAGACGGATAAACTGAGTACTCCTGATCAGGACAAGCACCTCGCAGAAGCTAATCTCTGTTGTGGTATGTCCAATTAATCAAATAATTAACTCATATTTGTCTGTTGTGTTCTAAAATTATTTCTTTGTTATATAAATTGGACGCCTTTCCTAATTTTGATATAATAATATACTTTTTTATTAAAATTGTGAAAATGCCCAAAGGTTTTAGTCTATCGATTTGTTTAAAATAAAATACTTTTCAGGAGACCTGGCGGGTGGTGATAAGTCCTTTGGGTTCGTGGAGAAAAAAGAGAATTGAAGACTCCGTTCAATAAGAATTTATTTACAGAAACAAGTACTAAACCACCAAGCTTTCTAGTCGTTCGACAGCTTACAAATGGAATTTCGTATGTTTATTTCAATCTACAATAAATCCTGATTTCGCACAATGATTGTGCGTTTTTGAATAATACTATATTTGATAGTGAAAACAGGATTTGAAAAAAATGTATATGAAAAATGCATACTGGAATGCAAGTTTTGAAACAAAATATAGCGAATGTAGTAGTTAATGCTAGGTAAAGTGATATAGTACCTGAGCACATGCGAACCTTGGTGAAAGAATTCAAAACTTCCAGCAAGAAGTGAAATGTTATTTTTTCAAAAAAATTATTATTTTAAAAGAATTGTTTCTGAAATTCGAAAGCAGCTTTCGGTAAATTTTTTCACCATAGAATCGAACTCGATGAAGCACCCTTGTAGGGAATTCGTTTCTCGTTAGGAGATCGCACTTGTGCCAATGTAAAATATAAACATAAACCCGTAGTTGTCGAACAATCGTTCTAAGTCAGTGAGATCTGAAATCCATGAACACATTCCTTAGATCTGGGAAATTCTCGTAAGAACGAATTAAACAAGAATGTCTGCGTTACTTTATAAGAGACAATCTGCCCTCAATGATAAATATGTTTCTAGAATCCTGATAAAGCACAATGCTTTGGCAAATTATAAGCGTCGAATTATTAACGACAAATATTAGCAGCGAACTCGTTCAGTAATGACTAATGCGAAATTAAAATTCATAGTGTCATTCTTGTAATTTATTTCATAAGAAAAGACATTTCTTTATCGTTTATTCTGATGACGTAAACGTATTTTTTTTACTGTTTACTTAAAATTCAGTTTTATACTTTTGCTGATCGAGTGTTGTTAATTTGTGGTGAAAAGTATGTCTGTAAAATTAGCTAATTGAATAGATTTATAGTGTTGTGAGTTACCACTGTCGTTAAATTTAAATGCTTTCAGAATAAACATTTAAATTTAATTAGGAACGAATTTTTTAATTATAAAAAGGATTTGACGCTTATTGCTCGTTCTTGTCGATGTTCATTTTAAGTCTTAATTTTCATTTGTTCCTTCAATTAATTTTAAGCGTAATAATATTGGTTTCAATATCATATCTAGTGTAATACTTGTACTTCTAAATCGTCTTGTCCTTTACTTTACTCAGAAGCCTTTCTAGGTCTATAAATCTCGGAAATTATTAACGTCAATTTGTGCACTAGTCTATTTTGGACAAACAAACTCAGGTGTATTTTTACGATTTCTTGTACTTCAGTTCATTATACATAGAAGAATGAAGTTTATTAATTGAAAATTCAATTGTTGAAAATATCAATTGCATGCTACTTATTAAGAAATATCCTAATTTTCTTACGAAAAGAAGCATCGAATATCTGTTCAAATGGTCCATTTACAACTGATTTAAGATTATTCTTTATTATTATGTGAATTTAAGATAAAAGCCATTGTTAAACATAAACATATATAGTTGTACGATAGAAACAAAAAGTCATAAGTTTTGTGCAATACTTAAAAAAAAAGTACTCTTTTAAGTGAATTGCATAGAGCTTGAGCTTAAAATTCTAGAACAAAATTTTTATTGCTTGACGAATTGACAAAATTTTGACCTACAGTCAAGTATAAAGCAAAAACTGAGAAGTAGGTTTAAATATTTATTGCCCTTTAGAAAATACACATTATCTTAGCTTCCATACTGCACCAATAAAAAGAAGCAACTAAGTTTGATAAAAATACATAATGGTATTAAATAAATCCGGGAGAACGAAAATTATCTTGTTAAATTTTAATAAACCGGTCTAATTTACTACAGGAAATATTATTTTCAGTAAAAAACGTAATAACATAGATATAAGTTAATTATATTGGTAAGTATTTATAATACAGGTATCACAGATGTGTAAACTACAAAATATCGTACGCTATTACAAAATGCATTTTGCACTTAAAATTAGTGAATGATCCCATTGCACATCCTATGAAAACTTATTTAAATTCTCAATTAATTAAGATTAAAAAATTTATTTAAAATAAGAAGCTCTATTTTGCTAATTGTTTTCCACTTCAGCCTTGGAAATTTCAAGCTCATATTTATTTTCCATTGTTACAGAATCCATAGGTTCTACATTTAAATCAACATCTGATAATAATTCAACTTTTTCTTCGAAAGAATTATTTGATGATTCATTTAACACTTCAATTTGATTTTCTACTTTGTTCGAAACTTTGATCTTTTGATCAATGTTTTGTTTGGGTCTTTCGATTTTTTTCTTCTTCGTACTACCCTTTGGACGACCTCGTTTTCTTTTTAAGGCAATTTTTCGATTTTCTTCAACTATAGGTGCACAAATATGATCCATGAGTTGCTCAGCAGTTCTTAATTCCTGTAAACGTTGATAAAAAACATGATTAAAAATAAGATCTAGAATTAAAAATTCTAATTCAGTTCAACTTACAATTGAACAAACTTCACACTTCAAACAGTGCTTGTTCATTTCATGGTGTTTTAGAGCATGAGTCCGATGAAAGTTTTTGCTGCAGAGATTACATCTGAAACGTTTAATATTGCTGTGCGTAAGAAGATGACGCTTCAATTTGTCAGGACGGGAAAATTCTCTCATGCATCCCACATAATTTCGGTACGGGCACTTGAGTCTTTTTGTCACGTCATGGATTAGCATATGGCGACGAAGTCGATCTTTCCTTTTGAATTTTGCAAGACAAAACTGAAAGAATAAATTATCTAGCAAAGTTAATTATTTTCGAAATTTTAAACCTTGTTAATTTTAATTACACAAAACTTTCAGTATACTTACACTTACGTTACAAATATACGGTGCCTCCTTGCTATGAGTTAATTTATGATTTGCAAGATACTGCTCGGTCTTAAAGGCCTTTCCACAATCCTCGCAAGCAAAACGAGCTGACGTTGCATGTGTTTTTAAATGACGTCGTAAAAATCTTTCAACATAGAAGCTCTTTCCACAGTGTGGACAAACGTAATCATGTGTCGTTGAATCCATGTGATGATTCAAGGATTCGAGGTTGGAAAAGGAAGATTTACAAATTGTACAGGAGTAGTATTTCTCAGTAGTTTTCTGCCTTTTGACAGAGTGAGCGTATTGATGCACTCCCAAATCAGCGAGGGTATTAAAAACTTCTCCGCAAACATGACATCGGTATTCTGATCTCTTATGAGCTGCAGTATGTTCTAGAAAATCGTCCAGTTCTTGAAACATCATACTACATCCAATCTGCACACATTTGTAAACTTTTAGGGGCAGGTGGGCAAGGATCAGGTGTGCTTTTAACGCTTTGTATGAATCCAATATTTCTTTGCAATATTGACAGTGGTACGTTTGGTCAATATTTCCGTCTGTTGGAGCCTGAAAAATAATAAAAATTTATTTATTAAGTAATCAGGATTTTCAATATGATGATAAGCCTTTAAACTACTTTAGAATATTAGAATTTCTAAAATAAAATTAAATCTTACATCAGGTGGAAGGGAATGTAATGCTGGTCCAGGCCATACTTTGTGTGAAGACATGTGTTTCTTAACATTAGATTTCTGTGCAAATGATCGACCGCACACTACGCATTGATATGGTTTCTCGCCAGTATGAGAGCGCTCATGTTGAATCCAGTAAAACTTTTTTGAGAACTGCTTTTCGCAAAAGTCGCATTTGTACTGAAAGAAAAAAAACATTTAGATCGTTCTCTCAAGAGAAAAGAAAGTATAATATAATTAAGCAACTAAATTAACCTTTAAAGTTTGTGTTGGTTGACTTGGATTCTCAGTTGAATTATTATCTTGATTATCATCTTTAACTATGACAGGAGTTTCAGTCGAGAAAGTACGATAAACATTTGAAGATGCAAAGTCTATATCCTGAGAGACTTTATTAACCGTTGCTTGCATATTATTCGTGTCCGTATGCAGCGGGTTGGAATCCGAATGAACTGATGGATTTCCAAATGAATCTAAACTCTCAGTACTCAAAATAATCGGTACGTTGAATGCATTATCAGAAGCTAAGTAACTCGCACCTTCTTGATCCATACTAGAAGATAAAGTTTATTTATATTGATAAAAGTATAATACATATAGGTAATATGGCAACAGGGTTAAACTTACCTAAACAACATGTCATTCCCTTCAAGAATAATTGGTTCATTGAGTTGGTCTGTTTGGTCAAAAGTCTCTTGGGGATGATATTGTGTTGCATCCTGACATGCATCTTCCGTGGATACCGCTTGATTAGCGTTAGTTACTAAATAATGACTAATATCTACTGTTTGCTCTTGTACTTTGAGATGTTCTTGCTTATGTAGTAGAAACAAATGCAATGATGTGAATTGACTTTTACACTTGCCACACTGAAATATATCATCCTCCTCCTGATCAAGAGCTAATGAAAATAAAAGAATAAATTATTAACATTGCTAATCAGGTTAAAACTAAATATCTTATAGTTATACCAATTCTAATGTATAGTTCTAGTTATTTTGTTTATCGAATGCACAGATTGTTAAGTCAGTACAAGATTTTTCTTTTGAATAAATTAAATATCTGCTAACACAGCTTTTTAGATAAAAATAATGATTTTATATTAAATTCTATTCCATGAATTAAAAACGAGGTATCTTGAGAATGTGTACCTGATTGTTCAACTTGGGTAATAAGCGTTTGAGATTCTAGCAAAGACTGTACTGTGGAACTGTCCAAACAGACTCCTGTAACATAATACAAAGTTATCAGTAAAAAACATACTATAAACTTAATAAATTATTAAAATATACTCGTTAATGCACAAAATATTGGAGTTTAAAGACTTAACCTCACTTAAGATATCTTGACATTTACCTGCAGTTAAAGCGTCGAAGAGAGAATTAGCCATTGCTCTTTTTGCATTAGCGTATCATCTAGATACAAGAAATATCTTGTAAAAGAAATATTCTCACAAAACGTATAATTTTTATAAAAAAATCAGTCTTAAAATTAATAAAAACATTACAACAATTGTACTCAACAGCTGATTTAGCGTTTGATTCGCATTGCGCCGAATCGATAAATCGATACCCCTCCTCTTCGATTCTAACTTCCTTCACACTTAAACACCATTTAAACACTAACCTCAAAATTGAAAAAGGTTAAATATATAAAACGGGTCATTTCGTTTGGTTGTTTAAACGAGTTTTACTTATAGCTTGAGTGTGAAAATGGCAGCAATAATACGAGTAAAGCGTAGAAATGAAGACGAGCCTTTTCACGCGCTTGTTGTTGCCTGTAAAAAGCAAAAAACTGAAACTGAGAATGCTGAAGCAGAAACTTCCACTCCTTTTACTGCGGTTATAAAGTTCGCGGGAACTGTTAAAACTCGGGTAAATGTTTATTATGTTATAACTATATATGTACCTATTTCGAATGCAAAAAGAATATTTTATGAGATTTTGTCTTTTTACTATGGTTTTTTAAATGTCTTTAGGATGAAGATGTCATTGAGCATATTACGAATAAATTGGGCAAGGATGAATTGAAAGCTAATTACAAGCAACACATCGTAGATATTGCCAGCAAAGCGCGTAAAGAAACTAAGAAAGCATCTACAGAAAATCGTTTCAAAGTTCTCAACCACTTTCGATCTCTGGACAATTGGAAAAAAGATGACGATAAAATAGAGGATATTACAGTGATTGATATTGAGGATACAGCTTCTTGTGCAATAAAAAAAGATTCTCAACAGGAGGTACATATTTTTGTAAAATTTATTTATCATTTGTTAATCACTGGTTTTAGTAATACAATGGTGCATACATTCCAATTTACTATATATGTTTTTGATCATTTTATTTATGAATATATTAAGTTTTATGAGTTTTGATTCATAATTAAACATATTATAATAAAGAAATGTTATTTTACAGGAAAACTACTTATATGATTTATATTACACAAGCAAAGATGAAGATTTCACATTTGAAACGGATATGGAGATTGAAGCTTGTAGTTTAGATCTGGACGTATACAAAGAAAATGGTTTGATGGATAATACGGACGACGAATCCGACAACTCGAATTCAGAATCTAACGTGAGAAATGATTATCCAGATTCCGACGATTCTGAAAATTCAATTCAGGATGATGACATATTAGGAGCAGTAGAAAGAATCAAACTTCATGATGATAATTCAGACTTGTCGAGCGAAGACGATGATTTTGCGTACGGTTATGACCAACATGATGTCAATCTTTTTGGAACCACCTATGCAAAATACAAAGCTAATTTGAAAAAAGAATGGGGTAATCATGATTCAGATTCCAGTAGCCATGAGTCCAGTGAATCTGATGGAATTGGCGATTTGGTTGAAGATTAAAGGAACTCGTACGTTAATCTAGAAGGATGCATATTGGATATATGCATTCTTTTTAAAGTTAGATCATGAAAAGATCAATTTATTCTTAACTTTTCCTTTATTTGAATGTTGAACATGTTGATTATACTACAGAATGTTTGGATACTACTTTTGTATTTATATAAGTCAAATAGAATGTTTATATGTAAAATAATATTTTAATGTATATTTTAAGAAATAAATACAGTTTCTAAATGTCGCAGAATTTTATTCGTATGTTTATATATTTATTATATATTCATATAGATATATCGTGTGTGTAAAAATTCATCTATCAAAATATAAACAATAAAAGTAAGCCTCTAATCATTGAGCTCTTTTCAAAAGACGAGACAACAGTAGCAAAAATTATAAATGCATCGAGAAAACGGGATGAGTCACCCCGTATTTTCGAAATTTGGTTTAAATTGTAATGTACTCTTAAATTTCGAGAAATTCACAAAAATAATTTAATTTCCTGAGATATATATAAATATACATAATATCAAACGTTTCTAAACGAGACAATAAGAATATGTACATTCGAATTCTGTAAATTTCATCAAATTCCCTCTCTCAAATCCTACATCAATTGTGTATACGTATTTCGAATAAAATAATATTCTTCAGCATTTTAAACTGCGCGCCATTAACAACCAATCATATACCGAGCGCAACGCATGCGCAGTGGTTATCAAGTGACTCTTGAGAGCGTTGCTGATGAAATTTGCGGTGGTGAATTTTGCGTCTAAAAATCGTGTTTATAGTCGGCGTTTGTAGGAATTTCGTGTCGAGTAGTTTGTTAAGACTACTAGAAACTAGATTCGCGAAGTAATTGGTTAATTATGAAGTGCTAACAAAATGTGTGCGGAAGTGAAAAAATTGAATTCTGTTAGGTTATGTTTGTTCGTCATTATCGCCATTGTCGTCTTGGTTTTTGGCGGGTTTTCTGAGTACATTGAGTGCAACCAAGCAAGATTTGACTTGCGTGGTTTTGAAGAGAGTTGCTGATTGGCTCAAATGGTTAAATTTCTAGGAAATTGAAAATTTTCTGACAATACGTTGGAATGGGAATACGTCTTCGATCATTGTTAGTCCCGCTAGTGTTGTGAATCTTCGTAATATTTATCTACATATTCGGACTTGGTGTGCATCAAAAGGATTAACAGCCTTTTGTCTTCGTGTTGATTAGTTCATTTGACTTGTGCGTGTTAAATAGACAATGCAGACAATCGAAATCGGTCGCGACTGTGCTTTTACCATTTCAACCCCAATCGTCTCAAAATCACGTTTATGGTTCGCGTTTGTAGGAATTTCGTGTCGGATTGTGTTTTAAGACTATTAAAAAGTAGATTCGTGAAGAACAAAATGTGTGATGATTATAAAATTGAATTCTATTACATATGGGTTATGTTTAATTGTTAGTACGCTATATAGTACGTTGAGTGCAACCAAACAAGATTTGACTTGTGTAGTCCTGAAGAAAGATATATCGGTCGCTGATTGGCTCAAATGGTTGAATTCTTGAAAGAAGAAAATTTGAAAATTTTCTGAAAATACGTTGCAATTTGCAGTGGAATTCGTCATTTCGTCCTCGGCCCTCGTCTAGTAATGTGCGTGCTGTAAATCTTGGAGGTCGCGTTCATAATATTTATTTATTCTGGGACTTGAGAGTGCGGTGGCAGGATGAACAATGTTTTGCTTTTGTGGTAATTAAAAGTGATTTGACTGAATTTGCGTGTGATGTAAACAATCGCTAGTATATGTGTTCGTGATTCTTGGAAGTCAAGACAGGTCAAGACCTGCAAGTTTCCTAGGATTTGGGACAATGGCGATAGAAGTAAACAGTCGTTCGGGTTTGTGAATAGGTGAATAGATAATCGGAAGGCGATGCATTCTAGGATTTAGGAGTGCGTAGATAGAATATAAGCAATAATTCGCGTTCGTGAACATTATGTGATTTCACTTGAGCTTGTTAACTACAAAATGGCGTCAATGTAATTCAGTCACGACATTTGTAGTTTCGTGTCGCCTTATTTTTTCAAATAAAGTGCTTCAGAAGAACAATTGTACAGAATTCAGCACAACAGAGTGGTATGTTATTTTTTATATAAAGCAATATATGTTTAAAATAGTATAATACATTCCTAGACCAGTAAAATAAGAAATGTTTCAGATCACATGTAATTGTCGACCGAGGCGAAGCCGAGGTTGACAAAAATGTGATCTGAGGCTTTCTTTTTTAATGGCCTAGATATGTCTCTCTGATATGTAATATACTATTTTTCCAATTTATTATGTTTTGGGTTATTATTTGTGTAAATAATAATAATAATAATAATAATAGTAACCATATAAAATATTAAATTTTATGTGGTTATTAAATATCTGTGGCACCTAAAAAATTTATTTTAATCAAATAATCTTGAAAATGTTATTATATTATTTTATTTATAATATTCTTTCTTTTTCAGGTGCATTATCTTTACAAATCAATTAATGGACAATGGATCAATATGGGGACTAGAGCGTTTCCCAGGTGAAGCAGTTTCACATTCAGATTGATATCGCTACGAAGAAGATCTATTGAATATACGATCAAGTAGTGGTGAAGCTGGACAACAAAGGTTGCCGGTAGGTTTTCAAAATTTTTGCGAGTATGTTTCCATAACTTGTTATTTTAATTCCCAGTTTTGCATTGTACAATATTTTTTATTTTATTTCAGTATTGGCACATTATAGGAAAGCAAAGTCTAGAGCGTTTCCCAGGTGAAGCACGTTCACGTACAGATAGATATTGCTACGAAGATGATCTATTGAATACACGATCAAGTAGTGTTTTGAAGCTGGTCAACAAAGGTTGCCGGTAGGTTTTCACAATTTTTGTGCCAATATGTTTCTATAACTTCCTATTTTAATTCACAGTTTTTCATTGTACAATATTTTTTATCTTATTTCAGTATTGGCACATTATAGGAAAGCAAAGTCTAGAGCGTTTCCCAGGTGAAGCACGTTCACATCCAGAAATTGCTACGAAGATGATCTATTGAATACACGATCAAGTAGTGTTGAAGCTGGTCAACAAAGGTTTTCCGGTAGGTTTTCGCCATTTTTTGTGCGAATATGTTTCCATAACTTCCTATTTTAGTTCCCAGTTTTTAACTGTATTTTTTATCTTATTTCAGTACATATTGGCACATATGAAAATAAAGTTCTGTGAGGGAAGATTTTGTCTTCAAATCAAACTTTAAAACCAAATGCATCGAAAAAATTACAAGGATGTCTGGCTAACGACATTTAAGAATCAGAAAGTTTACACCTTCAACTACATTTCGTTACAAACCAGGTAAAATTGTGCTTTTCATATTATATAATTTATATTAGTAATTAATTTAATGTTGCTGAGATTTTCTATCTTAGAAATTGATTTACGATAGGATATAAATTCTTTGCGGATGATTCTCATGATATATAAGGGTGTTTGATCCAAATTCAAACCTCAAAATTTAATTTTCCATTTTACTCAATAATTATGAGAATGAAATCTATTTCCGCTCTGCAGAGGTATTTCGATTTAAAATTGAAATGTGCTTATAAAGTGAAAAAATGTTTACTGTTAATATTTTTTCGTAAAACGAGGAATTCAAATTATCAAAAAAATTATGTTGTTGAATTTTACACCCTTAAAAACATAATATTTAAAATGATTGAATTTTCTTTAGATCCATTAATGTTCTAATTTGATTTTTGTTTGTTATTCTTCTCTTTAAATCTTATTTTACTGACACAAAGTCATAGGTTGTATTTAGTATTATAATAGTACAAGAGTAGTGTGTAATTCTTTTATATTTTCAGATTAACCTCGCAGAGTGAAACATTCAGTATTTTTCCGTGTAACGAGAACTATGGAAGGATTTTAAATTTCCTGAGTGTTAAAAATAAGCACCTAGGACATGCTGGTAATTATTAATTGTTTTCACAATTCTTACAATCCTAAATTTCGAATTCTATTTCTAAAATCAAAGCTAAACAATGTTGTGATAACAATTTTTGTGAAACATTATTTATATACAGCATTCAAATCAAATTTAAGAAAAATTAGAGGGATGTCTAAAGAATTTAATTATCATTTTTAATATTCTTATATTTATTGACCCACAAGTCGTACAGTTCTAAAATCATTTAAGTATTAAAACTCAATTTATAAATTCATTTACTTCAATTTCATATTTCTAATTTTCATTTTTACCTACAAAAATTTATTTTGTATCTATTTTTATTCCTTTTGTTGCATTTTTAAAAGCATTTTATTAATATCTAGTTTCCTTTATTTTGGATTTTTACAATTTATGAAGTGCTCTGTCGCGCTAATTTTTCTAGGGTTTCCTCCCTTTTTTTTCTTGATGTGCGAATTTTCACGTAAATTTATAACTTCACAAGTAATTGTTAAGCAATATTTATGTTGTGCCTAAAATTTTATTTAAAGCTTTGTTTAAAGTATAATATGAGGTTTCTGGATATTATAGAAGTTTTAAATACATACTTCTATATATTCTTTTATTGACAAGTTTTACAATAAATAAGTTATATAAGATATCGTCTGTCTGCATAGTTTATATTTTTTTATATTTTTGTATAAAAGTAATCTTGCAATTAAAATTGCTTATCGTTGTCATATAGGATTTCCTTACGACGAGGGATTATTTCAAGGAAGATGAATTCTATGGAGGATGTTGGATTTTATCAAGGACGACGGATTCTTTAAAGGAGAATGGATCGTATCAAAGGCGAAGGATTTTCACACACAGGACACAGGACGAGAATGTTGGAAAGGAATAAAATCACAAATCAACTGATCGAGGGATTTCAAGATCTATTATCTACCACTCGTACTGTTCAGAATCGCGACTTACGAGTGTGTAGAGGGTGAGTGAGATTTTAGTCCCTCTTCTCTTCATCATGTTGGGAACGAGAGGTTCAAACCAACACGAAGAGAGGTTGTAATTACTCAATCATACAATCTCATAGTGACCGCTGGTGAGAACCAGCGAGTGGACAAGATGTTTACATTTTTCTTAGAATAGGCTCGTTCTTCTCTTGGACACTCTTTTCCTTGTACATTTTTAAATTGTTTTTCAAAGTGAGATTACAAATAATAATCTTATTTTGTAATTTTCCATCTTTAGTAGCTTGAAAATAACTGTTTGATTATTATAAATAAAAATGGAGATACCAAGAAAAGAGAGGATAATTGTCGTTTCAAAGGAAGTTAAATACGATTGATATTGCTAATAATTTCCTTTAGTCGCGCTTTTCCATTGAAACGATGAAATCCTGAGCATACAATTTTTGAAATTTTTTTTGAACTAAACTCATATTTTTTTGAGTAATATCAAAAATGTTTTTCCTTAAAGATAAGTTAATTATTAATTTTAAAGTAGAAATTTTTTATTAGTAAATTCAAAGCGTTATTAAAGCTTGCAATTCTTTATTTTTTTATGCATTTAAAATTTTTATTCATAGTTTATTTGGTTTATCTTTCAAAATATCATGGTGTTGTCTAGCTGCGATCTTGAAAACTCTTGAATGATGAAAATCTCCTGGATATTTTTTGCACGAGAATATTAAAAGTAGAACTATTTCAAATCTAAATAGTAAAGAAATCTTAATAGAATAGTTAAAATAATTACAACTTTTAACAATTGGGAGCCTCAACATTTTATTTGAAAATCAAATTAACTTTAAGCACTCAGATAAATTTATTGTTGCTAAACAGCGTTTGGCCTATACAATTTGTGATTATGAATTCGGTTAATGATTAATTGAGTATTTAAAAAATATATATATATATCTCAATCTATTAATCCTTATTGCCCTACTTATTCGTAAAATAAGAGGGGAACGGAGTATTTCCAACTAATTAGAAGAATTAATTGGGAATTTAGATTTGAGTATTTGTTTTAGAAAAATATGATTTAAATTCGAATCACTTTTTGTTTGGCAAGCTGCTGCAACAATATTCTAATTGATTACTAGTATTATTTGTATTTAAGATGCTAAAAATATTGTTACAATTTATAGTGTTAATTTTTTAAACTGGGAAATCTAGGAAAGACCTGAAAATAATTTCTTTATAAAGAATCGCTAGACACCCTGTTATTTAATTAAAATATCTGTCTATATAAATAAAATCTATCTGTAAAGCTTAGCACAGGATGTTACTAATGGTTTAACCTATGGAAATGTTTGCGTACACCGTTTTGTTTTTAAATCAAGTAAGGCACAAAATGTATGTGTGTATTTGTGTATTTGTGTCTTACTTGAAAATTTCAAATAATTTTAAAATGAACATTTAGTTTAAATTTAACTTTCTACTCTGATTGAAACGGTGTATGATTTCAGGGTTGGAGCTGGTATGTGTGTGCCCTAACGTGGCCCAATAAGCTCAGGTGTCGGATGCGTCTCGGGACGTAATCCCTAGGTATAGGTTCTTTTGCACCTGGGTGGTGTGGATGAGAATCGTGGAGTGTGTGTGTTGGTGTGATTGTTGTTTTGAATTTTTAAATATAGCTAGGAATAGGCAGGTCATTTTTCTGGTATGAATGTTTAATTTTAAGCAGGTAGTATCAGGGTGAAATATTTCGTTCGATATTTTGCCCTGAATTAAAGTGATATTCGTTCAGGATTCAATGTTCTAAGTGGAACAAATTATCCTTCAACTTATGAAGTTGTTCACCTGATATGAATATGTCTAGTGCAGTATGTAGATATATTGTTGATAATTGTTAATTATGTTGAATATTGGACCATCTTTGATGGGCGGATATTTAATATTCATTTATATTTCCACGCTAGTCACTATGATGATTGTAACTTTCTTCTATAAATATTCTTGTTCTTGTGTGATTTCTTTTGTTTCAGGATTTATTATTATTAACTTTTGTCCCACTCTTACGTTAAATGATATTGATTTTTTAATAATTTTTCTTTTTACAGGCATACATTTGAATCTATAAATTTTTGCTTGTTTCTGATTTATTAATTAATTGTTACTTTTCTTACAGTTTTAAATATCTTTTGACAAATTAAATTATTTGTTTCGGGGATAATTTTAAAATTTTAATTGCCTTTGTTGAGACGTGTTTTGTGAGTGTTTGATTGTGATTGATTTACTGTTAAAGGTAAGTATAGTTTTTATTATTGTAATTATCACAATGAATTTTCAAATAATTAAAAATTAATACTGACAATTTTATTTTAAGGATCTAAACAGGTAATTATCTTTATTATTTTAGAAGAATATATGAAAATATAAAATAAATTTTAACACATTATTTCTATTTTCAAACATTAATTGTTTAATATTTTTTCAGGGGTAAATAAGACAAACCAGGTCAGACATCTAACATAATTTAGATAGAATTTTAAGAAATAAAGAGAGTTTCTAAATGTCGCAGAATTTTATTCGTATGTTTATATATTTATTACATATTTATATAGATATATCTTGTGTGTAAAAATTCATCTATCAAAATAAAAACAATAAAAGTAAGCCTAATCATTGAGTTCTTTTCAAAGGACGAGACAACAGTAGCAAAAATCATAAATGCATCGAGAAAACGGGAGTCACCCCGTATTTTCGAAATTTGGTTTTAAAAGTTAATGTACTCTTAAATTTCGAGAAATTCACAAAAATAACTTAATTTCCTGAGATATATATAAATATATATAATATCAAACGTTTCTAAACGGCGCAACACAAATTTCATTTTCTTACAACAGAACTAATGAGAGTACGAGTCCGCGTTATAACGAGACAATAACAATATGTATAAAAGTATTTTACGGTAGGATGTTGTAACCTTTCGTACTCTAATTCGTACAGTTAATAGTTGGTATCACAATCTATATAATCGATACTGGCTCTCTTCGTAAAACCATTAAACTCATTTTGCACTTAGTAAAACACATCCTATAAAAGGCCGCAAAACATTACCGTAAAATCTTCGCGCGCAGAACAGTATACAGTTAATGATTCCACCATATGATATGAGTAGTACACTGCGTATACATGTAACACTGGCCTTAATTCTAATTTATACATTCGTGCGCTCGCCGGAAATGCTCATTTGAAATTAAAAACTCACCCTTTCTCTCCAATCGATTCGCACCTACAATACAGATTCTTTTCATACGCAAATTATCAAAAACTAAAGGGAAAATTCTACAAAATTTACAGTTGGATGCATTCTAATTATCTGAAAATCAATCTTTCAAACTTAAATTCCTAACAAACTAAAATAGACTCAAAACAAGTAAACTTACAATTTTAACTCTTAATTTTGAAAGTAAGAAAATTTGATAAATTAGATAATTAGATGCATTTTTATTTGAATTTTTAAATAGATTTAATACAATCTAATAACAAAATAATTTAGTTATCTAGAAAACAATCTAACGTTTTGAAATTGCTTTGAAAAACTAGTAATGTAACGGTAAAGTACAAAGATGTAAAAAAACGTTGCTTTAAAAACAAAGGGAGGCGAGCACACTCTTATGGTTGGGCGTGTAACTAGTCGTTATTACATAATATATTAAATGTTATATTGCAATGTAACTTAACAGATTCACAAGCTGAGATTGGTATCATTCAGGATCTTCGCTAAATTTTTTTAATACTCTACTCTTCTACTGTACAACATTTTACACTCACTCTTTTTTCCTTAGGTATGTCGACTATTCTACGAGATTATTAAAGAGTCATGAGATTGCACACCCTCATTTGGGTCGATTCGAGAAATCCGAGATTATCCGCTTTAGAACTTTTTTCACGCGCTTCGACCATTTATTTTGTTATCACGAATACGAGATCATCGCGATTTTCGTTTCTACACAATGTCTATATACAGGATAAACGCGAAAGCATCCTAATCGATCAGCTCCATCCTCTTATCTTCAACTTGTCTTTGCGAGAAGTCTTTTAGTTGAAGCGAGATCGGTGGCCAAAACGCCTTGACTTTCGGAACTTATGTAATGTATGTGTATATTTACAAGTTGGTATTTGGACTTAAATATAAGAACAATTCCCTGGATTAATAAAAATCACACTGTGTAATTAACTATAAGCCGATGGTCAATATCTATGTATAAACTGGCAACAATTAACAGTCCTATGGTTCTTCACTAAAGGGCTCTATTTCATCAACTGACAATGAGTTTGTTTATCAAAAAACAAAACAGAGTCTTTAGTGGAATCCGTAGCGGAAAAAAGTCTCTGCACTTGTCTAAATAAGAATTTGCATTCTTTGTTTTAAAAGATATAAATATTTTCTTCATTTCAATAAGTACACGCGATTCCATCGAGTTTCCTTAATTGCTATCGGTATGATTTGATAATGCTCAGGATCCTATAAAAAAAGTCTCGATGCTATTGTAGAATCAACCGATTTTGGAATGAATAAATTATAGAAGTTAATACTAGGAAGCTCAGAGACGTTTTTTCACCAGGGGAGATTTTTGACTAATCTATAGTACAGGAGCCTCCGTCCTACCGCTTGGCGGCGTAGTGGTATGGCTGCTGGAGTTATTATTGTTATTATTGTTGTTGTTACTAGCTTCACCGGCGTGGCTAGAACAGTAGAATTTTTTATGCGCGATGAACGTGCTTAGGTAGGTAAAGCTAATGTCGCAAGATCGACAGTATCGAGGGCCAGTTTTGCTAGGATCGAGACTCTCTTCCGGTGGTGGTGTGTCCTCCCGTTCTTGTTTGACTTTCCCGGTGCCAGTCGGAGTTTGAGAGGCAGGAGGTTGAGGTGGAATCTGTGGTTGAGGACTACTTTTCCTTTCTGATTTCCCATTGACATGAGTCTCGACTGGAACCTCTTCAGGTGTCACAGCCGGAGTCGGTTCAGGCGTTGGTGTCGTCGTTTCATCATCGAGCACACATGTTATATAATTTTCCTCCTAAAATGAATCCAAATTTCGTTAGTTTAATATACTTCTAACTCTAATTCCAATATCTCGCTAAAGAAAAAATTCATTTCAATTGAAAGAAGAGGAATATTACCTGTAGATCTGTGCCGCGCTTTTCAAAATGCATTCTGATATGTGTCCTCATTCCACGAAGGGTGTTTCCTTTGTAACGACAAATCGTACACCTAAAAGCTTTAACACCTTGATGAGCATCCATGTGACGCTGAGCCGCTAAAGCTGTTGGACTCACTGCACCGCAAACTGGACATCGCCATCCACCTGTCGAACTACTTGTACAAGTGTGTGTACTTCCGGCTTCGATTATCGCCTGAAACAACATTCAAATTATAAAAATTGTGGACTATAATCCTTCTACTGGTATATTATTTTGTCGGTCAAATGGTCATCTAGAAAAAAATTTGGACGAGGTACAGACCTTGCATTTGTGACATCGAGTATGATGTTCTTGAGGTTCGGGTCTCTTAGGACAGTAAAAGGCTTGATGAGCTGCGAGATTATCCATGGAAGCGAATTTAATGCCACAAGCGGCGCATATTAGTTGAACGAGAGGAGGTGAAGGTGTACCAGGAGGCGGTGGACTGCTTATTGTACTTTCTCGTGCTTGACAGTAGTGCTTCTTATGAGCCACGAAATTTTCATGTCGACAGAAAACGATGTTGCACTCTTTACACCTGAAACAGTATGAAATTAAATTGATTCAAAGCATTGCTAAAATCCAGAGCCAGGGTTTATACAGAGAATACGAGGTTTCCAATTTAAAATAACATCTCCAAATATTAAGGATGAACTCACCTAGAGACGCCTTGCTTAACAAGAACTCCAGGAACTGGAGGTGGAGGAAGTTCAGCCAATCTGAGTGCTAGTTCCGTAGGTGCCGTAGGAGCACTACTTCCAGTTTGAGACCTCGCTCTGGGACTACTGCTGCCTCTGGATCTGGGACTTCCTGGAGGAGGCGGTAAGGACGACGGAGCTGGGGAGACCCTATTCTCCTTTTCGTCCTGGTGAACAGGTGAACGCCTGATACTGAGATCGAGTGGTGCCGAGGCTGGAGCGGAAGGTGAAGTGGAGGTATTACCACCGGAGGATGGCGTTGAAGGTTTGTTGGCAGCCCTGAGAACTGAGGGAGCCTCAGTGATGGTGTTCTGTGTAGTGGAAATGCCCCTCGTCATCGGCTGCAGGGAACCATTTGGCAAAAGGAAGCACGCGGTGTCTGGAGCGGGAAGAGTTGGTGCTGCCAGCACACTGGCGCCCCGGAAGAGAGAATAAGGAACGATGAGAATGGGATTCGTTGGCAGGGCTAAGCATGGTTGAGGTGGTGGCGAATCACCAGGACTCGAACTTGTTGGAGGCGAGGCTTTCACGAATGCGGGAGCTGGTTGAACGTCTTTCACTACGTGTCTAGTACTACAATAATGAGTCTTGTGTGCTCGGTAGGTCTTCAAGGAACTAAACCTGTGGAATTGAATTATAGAATTAATCTTCAGATCGTTTACGAATGAAATTCAAGAATTTGTACAACGTTTTTTGAATTTTTCTGACCTGATGTCACAATTCCGACAGTATCTTTCAGCCTCTTCATTCAGTGATCCATTCACCGTAGGAGTGACGCTTCCAGAATTTCCTACTGCGGTTGTTGGAGCTGGTGGTACCGAAGGTGGCACAGGCGAGGCAGCATGCATCCGCATGTGTCGATTGAGTGAAACCTTTTTATCAGCACTGTAAGAACAGTGAGGGCAAGCATAGGCCTTGCGAACGTCGAATTTGCCATTCTTTTCGTCATCGTCGTCATTGTTCGCCCCATCTTCCTCGAGTCGTGGCCTGTGGGCGCAGTAAACGGTCTGGTGAGCCTCCAAAGTACTCGCTGAACTAAATCTAATCCCACAGGGACGACAAATTAGTGGAGCTGGCCGCGAAGCCTCTACTGTTATCGTCTCCTTTCCGTCGGTTGGCAGCACGAAAAGTCTGCCAGAGGCTATCGCTAAAAAAATACAAAATGCTATCAATAAATGATCTAGAGTTAAATGTAAATTTACGAATGACTAAGTGGATTCACTAAGTCTAAAGAATTTATATTTGTCTCTACTTTTCGTCGAAAGAAATGAGTGAAACGAATTTCATCAGCTGTTTGCGTAATCATTTTTGAATTATCAATTGCATGAACAAAGTCCACTGAATGCATTTCTTCATTTTGATAGTGAATGATTTGATAATGAATCAGAATACGCTTCAAGTGCCTTTTCTTTTGTTATATTTGCAAGAAGATTTATCATATCCACGTACTTGATTTAAATTCTGAAGTCAACTTTTCTGAGGTATTTTAAAAAACAGATTCTTACCGTTTTGGAGGCCAGCAGGAAGAGGTGGTGTTTGATTTGGTGGAGAGACGTTTTCGGGTTTGATAGTGAGGGCGGCAACGGTAGCTGGCCGGAGAGCAGGATCCGTTGCCAGACTAGCATTCAGTCTCAATCTCGGCGTGGCATCATCATCTAGCCTCGCCTTTTTTGTATCGCAGGGTGCGTCATCTGATCGTCGAGAGTCTTCGGAATCTCTTCTAGTATCTCTTCGCCGCGTTGAGGATGACGAAGACGAGGGTCTACCACCACAGTCTTCCGAGTCCTTGACAACCATATTCGAATCCTCGTCGACGTCGATTCGTGATGCTTTCGGACTCGACTCTTGAGTCGATGTTGTTCTTGTCGAAGAATGCCTTTCTCTCGATCCTCTCGAAGCCTACAAACATAATTAATACGTAGTTCATTAAAAAACTATGAGAATCCGTTACAATCCTTTTGAGAACTTTAAACAATTTCAACAAAGTTATAGAATTTCAGACGAGGGAGCTAATCAGAGATTATATCTAGCTTTACAAAATAACAACTGAAATAGATTTTTTGATAATTCTGCTGAGATGCGTATCGCTCACGACAGGATAGTTTTTTTTTCTATGGGACCTTGTAGACCTATTCAGCATGACACCTATTTCCTGTGAAGTGGCTATCTCATGAACTATCTTTAAAGTTTAGGAAACTTAACACGAGATTTAACCGTAGATAGTACCTAAATTAGACCAAAATTTGTTCGAAACCCAAAGACGTAGTTGTTTTTCGAATAAAAATTTTTTAAAGAATCACTTCGAACAGGTTTTTAAGAATCTTTTTTTTTAATGAGAAGAATGAACTGACCTCGATATCCTCGGTAAAACTAGAGAGTCGTTTTCTCGCATCTTCGGAGAGTACGCTCAATCGTAACCGGATATCCTCAGCAACGGAATTCGGGGATATCACAGATATCGAGTTGAGTCTTGGTGGGGGTGGTAAACTTGACTCCTCTTCAACGGCTGATGCTGAAGGACTTGAAACCGCGGATCCACAACCCTCCGCTCCACTGTTCACGGACGGTGTCTTTTCCGAGTCACTCCACTCCTCATCCTCCCCTGAAAAATAGAAATAACATTCAATTAATAACAATTTTCGGAATTATTCATAAACAATAAAATAAATAAATCACTGGCAATCAATTGTAGTAAAAATATAGTACATTTGAAATTGAAAATCCGCCAATTGCATTTATTGAAGACGACCATCATGTCTCAAGATCTCACTCAGAAGAAGAAACTGGTACTGGTGCCGGAAGTCCCATAAGCGAGAAACTATTTTAAATTATATTTGCAAATTATATGGGATATATTCTATAATGTGTATAGAAACGATGCGTCTCTGGTGCCGTTCACGTCTCTAGTGGGGTATCTCCACAAGCCAAGCCATGCGTATTTCTCCCCTCTCTCTCTGTCCCTATCTCGTTCCCCCCTCATCGCCCCGGGTCGCCCACTATTCAGCTTATCAATCCATCTATCTCGTCTCCCTCCTCTTTTCCCTTCAACTTGGTTCTTCACACCCCTTGCGTTCCCCACCACGTGCGCAAAAGCCACTCACGCTGCCAGTTTCCGAGTTTCAGAACCAAGGGGGTCTCTTTGCCACAGCCAGATCGACCACAGCATTATTTATCAGCTCGAAATGGTTCAGATGACTGAAACCAAGAGGCTGATTGAACGCTCCAGGTCAGATATTCGAAACTAACAATGTCTAGACTATCAAAGGATCTTGATAAAAAAAATGATGATTTTAAAAAGATAACTTTATCTCTGAGTTAGAAATAGATTTTAAAGCTTCTGAGCTTGAAGATTAGAGTCTGCAAGAAGAAAATTCCACAACCACAAAAATAGTAAAAATGTGGACAACATTTAAAATTATTTTCTCTTGTCCGATTGATTTGTCATCGAAAGCTTATCAAATTCAGGTGCAAGCTATAGGTTCCAATTGCTGGTTTGAACAAAGGGAATATTTCGGGACCAACAAAAGGAAAAAGGGATGGAAGAGGAAAATCGTCTAGAAAAGTCTGAACCGGTGGAGCACTTAGTTGCATAAAGCCTTGAAGGTATCGGTTCCGAGAAGTCTTATCGGGCCGCGGATATGTTAATGGCGGCCGTGTTTCCCCTCCCCTTTTGAAGATATATTGCACCCTAGTAGCCGTGATGAAGGCGGTGGAGGCGGCGGAGGCGATGGAGGAGGTCTGCAGGCACCCCCGATTGGGAGCGTTCTTGCATGCACGCGCAATTAAGAATTGACCGTAGCGAACTCTCTCGAACTAAGTTGCTGTTGCTGTTGCTGGTTGTTGCTGCAAAGGTGTACCGATCCATCGATGAGAGTCAACAGAGTTACAAGCTTCGCAGTCACTCACTCTCCCACTCACTCAATCCCTATTTTCCTTCTTCCTGCCGTCAGTGCTTTTGAAACATGTAATTAAAGCATCCGGGTAACTATTATCAGCTACTTCAAGTCTATAGGATATTCGTATTTTGTCGGTATATTTCGAGACTGTGAGACAAGAAATTAAAAAAAACGAATATTTACTATATTATTCATTCATTTATTTATTATTTGGAGAGGATGTTTGGGATCCTTGGAGACGAGTTCCTAATGTTTATACTTTGATACGGATTTTATCTGATAATAAGTGCCTTTGTGGGAAATTTGAAAAATGTAGATTATATCTTTGAATTAATAAGAGTTTAATCTATAGCATTCTTGGAGATATGAAAAGATATATCGAATATGACGCGCGTAGATGTGCAGAAAACTTCATCGATTAGATTAGGCCACTTTTATGCGTGAATTCAATTTGAAGATGGAAGCATAAATGAACTCATGGTTCAATTTATATAAAATTGGATTAGGCTCGAAGATAAAAGAGCTCCTTTGTGCGTCTGAATGTTTTAAGATTTTAAAAGCCGATCCCTCTGAAATGTAGAGCTTCAGTCCAAACTTTGTACAAGATTGGCTTTTGTAAATTTGCAAACTTTAAATAGTCAGAAGTTTTTAAAGAACGCTTAAATAGGATTGCGATTGTTAGAGACATTTGTCAACTGGTATTTTACTTTACATAACACGCATACCAGACATAACATACATAACAGACATAAGCGATAAGTCAATACCCGGAAATGCATGAAATGATTCTCAACCCTCTGGCCATGGGAGCACGTTTTCCTGCACCTACGTTTCTTCCGAGAAATTCAGATGGTACTGCGGAGGACATTATTCATGCAAAGCCAGCAGCCTACGTCACCAATCCGGCATGTTCTTCTGGTGGTCAGTGTTCAGGTCAGGTTACAT
This sequence comes from Synergus umbraculus, assembly GCA_900474325.1. NCBI lineage: Eukaryota > Metazoa > Arthropoda > Insecta > Hymenoptera > Cynipidae > Synergus > Synergus umbraculus. The sequence goes on from UCOK01019912.1 coordinate 117,044, forward strand.
GTGTGACCTATAGGACAAGGGGAAGAAACAATTATCCCTGATGGGTAGCACGCGGGTTCGGAACAAGCCTTATTCAAGTTCAAGAGTATACGCTATAGAAAGTCTGTATGTTCCTGATGAAGTTGGTAGTCGCGGGACTCAAGCATCGCACATCGGATAAGCAATAGTAGTACGATGAAGAGGACGAAGACGTGGTGGAGCCCGATGAGAAGGTTGCGAGTTGAGCTCTCACTTAGCAGCCCAGTGTCACGATCAGGAAGGCGCATTAGCATATCTCCGCTCCGTGTAGAGCAGAACCTCGGCACGAGCATTCTCGCATGGGTTATGCCCTCGAGAAAAGGGAACCTGAGGAGAGGAGGACTCACTCAGCAGACACCGGTCCCGTCGCGTGTTGGCTCTCGTCACGATCAGGATCCTATTTACATAGCGCCGATGAAGCTCCTGGAGAGACCAATGTTCTCTATCCATCGACGTAGGCCAACGAGCTCCCAGCCTTCAAATGAATTATCGTTTTCTTCGATTAAAAATGGCATGATAAGCTGGAGTTTCCTATCGGTGATCATCAACTTTTATTTCTCGGAAACGTATATGTTGAGCTGAATAAATTATAATTTTCGTGAAATGATATCAAGAGATTGTAATCACGTAATTGAGTATTGGATTTAGGTAGATGGCAATCTGTTTCCAAAAATATGGTTGACTGATACTTCAGGGGTTGACGACTTGTAATTTGAATGGAGATCTCATGAGCTTATCAGAAAATTGATACATTAGCCTGTTTATGTTTCGGAATTGAACATTGAAGGAATTTTTAGAACTGTGAATAGCTGAACCGGAATAAATCTGACCGGAATAAATCAAATAAAATGAGTGTAATCATATAAAATAGGTATGAGTGGTTCAAGGAAATTTCCGGAAGCAATTTAGCGGGTATAGCAATGTAGGCAAGACTAGGAAGACATGTATTGACTGAATGACTCACAGCCACCATGTAACTCGTAACCCTTGTAATTCGCAGCTGCATATAGCGCAGAGTAGTTCAATGTTAACCAGAGACCTCTTGCAGTCGCGTGCAGCTTCAGATAGGATGCTGTGGGAACCTTGACTATATCTCTCAGAAGAGAGCAGAGAATCCCATTTGTCAATAGTATCAGTAGATACCATACGTGTTTCATCTATTAAAACACGCTCTACAAAGTCTAGTCTACAGCTTCTGATTACACCATCAGGAAATTTCTCAAACTGTTTCATTACTTTTGCCTTTCGACCAACACATTAGCAGTATAGTTGTCAAGTATGTTCTTTTAATCCCACAACATATGCAATTACTAAATAATCTTAAAAGATATGCCATTCGATTACAAAATAATTCAAAAATATTATGCATTTCAAATACGACTTTTAACAATCAATTCACATATGAGTGAACCTGGAAGAAGATGAAAGTATATCTTCAGAATGGAAATACGTTATCGTTGGTATCCTTGGGCCATATGCGATCCACTAGTAAAGTTCGACGTTCGATTATCGGTCATATGTCTGCAATGCGTCTGGCTTTAAATTGATTGATTCTGCTGGGTCTGATCTGATTTCTATTTATTTCCAAAGAAAGATAGGTTTAATTTAGACTCGTCTTTAAATTTTGAGATCGAAACTTTAGTGATTTTTTAATGCTTTATACTGAAAGGATTCAAACTCTCGGAATGCATTTACAGAAATCTCGGTTCTAATCAGGAGGTTGATTTGGGGTCTTAATTAATTCGTGCGATTGAATTTTTACCCCGATCCCAAATACCATCTTGCCAATCCAATCTGGTAAGAAAAGCACCTTATTGGCGGCGCGAGACGCAGTGCTTCTTATCTCCTGGTGGGAACAGGATCCGAGGCAGGACGACGCTTCGAGGACGAGACCGATATCGTCCTCGCCATCTGTCACCGCGAACGCTCTCGGTCGAATGCTTCAATGCTGCTGTCTTTTTCAACCAATGAAAAAAGCATCTATCCGCGCCTGTAGAGCGCGCGCCGGACTACATTGAATATGTAGAAGTAGGATGGTTTATACGTGTCGTCGATTAAGCCTTAAGATGGGGTAGTCATTAAGAGATAGCGCCCGTCGACACTCAAGAGACACTCTTCGCGATAACAGTACCTACTCCACCTTCTCTTTCTTTTTTCTCGCAATACCTCGGCACACATCGCTGAAAGAGGCACACGCGAGCTTCGAAAAGAATATTCTTTCAGGTTTAAATTAATATTAAGTGTTCGGAAATTTATTCGAAAAAGCAGCTTAAACATGGAGCAGAAGCTTTGGCTAATTTTCAAGTATAATGAGTTTATAAGTGGAATAATGGCGTGCAGGAAAATCAATTAATCAAGCTCGTACAATAATCTATTGCATCTAAAATAGTAGCTTGTTAAACCATTTTTTTTAGAAAACCGCAGATATTACAATTATATAATCGATTATTACAATTATATAATCTATTACTTGCATACTTGACCTATATCTATATATATGGGATGTGGTTTCGGTTATTTTGCGACGTGGACGTCAAAGGTACCTAACGAATTAGAGATAAATAGCTTCTATGGAGGATGAGAGAGTGTGAGGGAGAGATGGGCTGAAACTCGCTCTCGTCTAGCGAGATCTAATCTTGCATTCCCGCGCTGCGTACCTAATTAAAGATCGATATCTCCCGATATTATTGCAGTCCCCTTTCCCCCGAAGCATTCCCCTTCCTCTTTGCCACCCCCTCTAGCAGGTTATTAAATTCTCCTATCAGGAGGATCTGGCCTGGCCGGTCCTGGCTCACTATCTGATCAGACGAACCTCTGGTCTCGTTACCTTTTGGCCGTCCATCCGTCCAACCAAGCTTTCGATCTACGACCCACGTCCTCATCCAGATTTCTCGATTTTCCGATTTCGAAATCAAACCGAGACTCGAGTTGATCTCGTTTCTTTTTCTAGTTATCGCGTGAGTAAAGGAAAATACAAGAGAAGTTTTCAAATAAGAAACTGTATTGTTTGAAAAGCTTCAGACAAAATAGTCCAGTTTTGAATGAATTATAATTATTTTAATGTTATTTTATTAATACTAGCAAAACATATTTCATTTCACCACTTCTTTTCGGAGGAGTTTTTTAGAGAGGAATTTCAAGAGGTTTCTAAAACCCCGTAAAGAAATTTAGATTGGAATTTGGTAGGGTATTATTCTAACTTCTTTTACCAATTTAACTATTTTTAAAGGTTGTATGGATGTACTTTTCCAAAGAACATTTTTCCACAAGTTCCTGATTCGAATATCACTTCAGGTTCTAGCTACCAAGCCAAAGCAAAAGAGGCAATCTAGCTAGTATCCAATCACTTCCTCTATATAGATTTTTCTGATTGGAACGTCTAGCATTCCAGTTAGCACCTAACTTTAAACAAAGACAAGTGGGGATATTTCACGGGCGAGAGTTTCAAGATATTTCATTTCACCACTTTTTTAGAGAAGATAATTATTGCAACTGCTCATTAAATCAATTAATAAGCCACTCGACACGGTTTCATTAATAACTTCTTACTAATGCAGCCTGCAACTCCCATAATATTGTGACGTACATTATGAACGACACCTTGAAGGCTTCAAGGAAAGAGAGAGAGGGAGAGAGAGTGAAAGAGAGGGAAAGAGAGCGCTGTCCAAAAAGAGGTGCCAAGATATACTGAGTGTCCATTGATAATTATTCATTCGGTCCAGCCCTCGACTGGAGATATCCATCTTAAAACCGTCCACCAGGAGGTAGGTGAGAGGTGTTCTGGTCAGATACGAAATCTCGTATGTCGGTTCAAGACTAACGCACGAAGACTACGAGTGAGAAGGAGTGAGAATGAGACTGGGACGCTGCAGAGAGAAAAAGAACAAGATGAGAGGGTGAGAGATAGAAAGAGTTTAATGTATGCACGCCGAGGTCCCGCCGAGCGATAATTGCCAGCGAGCTGCAGTCACGTCTCAATGCTTAGTCGCTCTCGTATTGAGCTACCGGCTGCTGAACTGACTTCACTGCAGCTTGAACCACTACAGCATGTCGGCGGGTGGACATGGTGAACGCAAACGCTACGCCGAGAAATTAAAAGTCACCCGACCAATCCTCGTCGAAACGATCTTCGACTGCAAGATAGGACTAAGTATATGCGGCTACAACTTCAATGCACGTACATACGAGTTCATTCGCTGCTCACGAATATCAGCGACAGCGCAGATGCGTTCGTGGAACGCGTCAGGTCTGGTAAAAATATAGCGCGCAAGTAACATCGCAGCGCGTGAGATACGAAAAGCAGAATGCAAAGGACGAGAGGGTCCAGATTAAGGGGTCTGATAATACTGAAATGAAATTAACGGTCGAATATCGTTAATTGCTGATTACAATGTCAGCTTCTCCGAGTCCAATCGAAGGCCGATTTCTGTGTATTTCCCCGAGGACCCTGAGAGATTTTAACCCAAGGTGGTAGAAAACAATCTTTAGGTTTTTTTTTATCTGTTGATGAGTCATTGAGGTTTATTTGATATAGGGATTTTAGTTGATATCAATTCTCATGTTTATGCGCAATCAAAATTATGAGGAGACCATTTAAAGTTCATTGCATCCCTTCTTCTCATATGATTCATTCACCAAACATCTTTTTCTAAATTTATATGTTTGGAGTAAATTCTTTAACTCCTACATGTATAGCAGTCAAGTATGAGGATTCAGATGAATTTATGAAAAATCCTTTGACCCTATATCAATGGTACGTTTGTTTGATTCAAACAAACTTCTTTCTGAGTATAGTCTCTTGGAAGTAGTCAATATACTAGCTTCCTAATCCACCGACCGACACGATCTTCTGCAATGATTCAGCAGAAACCCAAGATGCAATCATCAGCTCGGCTCAATTCTTTAAGTCCAGAGTTTGGAAAATAAGCATCATCATTCCATCATCTAAAGATTTTCTGCCTCCATCTAATTCAATTAGTGAAATATAAAATATATTATTACACGCTATTCAAGCTAATTGAAAGGCTTCTAAACATTCAGTATTTTCCATTTGTCACTTTTCACTCTTTAATCATCCACTTCACAAAGAAGAAACAGTGAAACATTCTAACAAGTTTCATTGTAGAAAGGCTAGAATGATTATACAGTGTCAGTCATAGGTAATTCTTCAGCCACCCTGAACAATTATTATTCCGCATCTTTAATATTATTGGAAATATTTCTAATTTAAAAATGAAGGTTTAATGAGTTAAGGGATCAACATGGGTTAGTCCCTTATGACATGCCACCCTTCAAATATCACTGCATCGTCTCTACTGTTCTTATAGTTTTTCATCTGCACTCAACGACTCAGAATTGTCTCCATAAATAATAAGGACACCTTGTGTAAACGCATTACAAGAGCGAAACATGAAGCACGATTATAGGTCGAAGGTTTTCCTTTGCAGGCTCGACATTATTTACGACACTCGACGAGTAATCTCGTCGCCATTGTGTACGTAAGTCATAGGAACTGGTAGGTATCTACGTCGCCAGAAGTGGCATGAGAGGGAAGAGAGAAGCGCATTAACGAGAAAGTGCACGACGTGTGTACGTAAAGCTTCGGGTTACGGCCAGTCCGTGACTTCGGCTTCGATGGCTGTCGACCACTGTTACCCCATTCCACCCCCAAATCCACCCCCGAAGGGTAGGTCGGACTCTGATCGCATCGACACGCCTCGAGACGGTGAACGTTACATAAATCCTGCGGGGCGTTATTCAATTTACAAGGCTTTATACTAAGGAAGGTATACCTCGTAAAAATTATATCTCGTACCTTGCATTATGCATTTTAGCGACCTTTGCAGCTTCTCTGCACAAGATTAGTCAGAAATGAAGAAAATGAAGCTGGGGTTTGAATGAAGCAGCTCTTTTTTGTCTTGGATTAAATCTTCACCGAGCACAATTAAGACTAACGAGAAATCAGCAGAGAATTTATTAAGCGCCGATAAAAATTAACTGAAAGTATGAAAAAAAAATTCTAGCATTAAATAGTCACGAAATGATTTCTTCAGCATAAGGTATTTTCAGGTGTATACATTTCTTTATAAGTGCTGATGTGATTTCGAAAGGTCGTGACAATCTATCTTCGCGCAACACTGTATGCAAAATTACCATATTCCACATCTCTGATTTATGAAGAGTGACTTAAAGCACGAAACTTGTCTTTTAACTATCTTTAATCTGAAAGTTTGTTGCAAAAAGTGTTTTGAAATTGAGAGAGGATTGGAATTTGAATGTAGGCTGATTGAAAGATTTTACCATTTGAGCAGGCATCGCATTGTGGCTTGAATGGCAACGTGAAACAAAACAATATCAAAAATTGTTTGTAATCTTGATCCTCACAAATCACTCTTTCAAGAATATGATCATGTTAAACGCTAATGGAAAATAATTGTACAATTGAATCCTGAGTATCAGATTTGAGCAAATCCCCGCAGGGACATCTCATATAAAAAATGCAGAATGCAAGACCTTGCTTCATTTTTTAGGATGCTGGATCGAAGTGATGAAGGTCAGTGACGTCGAGGGAAGATTAGGTTCTCTCTCCCTATGTCTGAAACAGTGGCGTTAGGAAAGGGGGTTCCTATTAAGAAAAAGAGCACTTAGCTGAGTGGAAGGGGAATTCGGGGGATGCTTTATCTCGGGCAAGCCATTCACGTTGTCTTATCTACCGTAAAAACTTCGACTTTAACCACCGGGGATCATAATCGAGTTTATCTGGTGAGCTTTATCCCTGGTCCGACGTGCACCAAAGGCTATCTCCCCTTTCCTCATCTATTCCGGCGGATTTTATCACGAAACTTTGAACCGAGGACGCGATCGCGCGAGAAATACAGAAGTCGAAACCGACTTACAATGTGCATACATCTATATCTATACATACATAGTACGTGGGCATACTGCATGCATACATGTCCCAATTGTACATATATAGACAGTTGTAAAAAAATTTTTATATCACGGGAGTATAAAAGATGGAGATGAAGAAGTCGATCAAGAACGAGCGATGAGAAATCTGGATAGAGAAGCATACGACACGTTGGAACTACTATCGATGAACTTTTCAAAGCGTCCTTTCATAAAGGATAGTCGCAAAGTCGACCTCAGGTCTCTCGGAAAGAAGAATTAGCCAAAACGAATTATCGACCAAACTTTCGGAACGCTCTGTGCCCGAGTACTGGCCTCGTATCGATCTTTGTCGAGTCTAATATGTATTACGCTATTAAAGAGACACATGCAATTTAAAGCCTGGTTTCAAATCATTTTGATATTATATGAGCGAGACGTATTAAAATCATTCGATAAAAGAGGCTAATATTGTTTTCAAGATCTGATTCTTTTTTTTTCTGCCTGATTAAACAATAAATTTTGATAAGAAGTGATCAGCGACTGGAAAGAATGCAATAAGATTCTAGGCCCCCTTTGTTAAGAAAAGTCAGTCTTTTCACATCTCGATAAAGATGCCCCTGTTTGGAAGCTCCACCCGGAATTACTCGGTACACGATCTCTCGAAGGCGGATTCATGTTTCGAGATGGAGGAACGAAACGAGAGAATCTCGATTCCCGAAGCCTTTTAGTCACTTTACGACCCCGGAGACAAGGTATCTTGGAGTCTCTGGTAGAGGCGATGGAGGCGGGGGTTGGACGGCGGTTAGATACGTAACCATCATATTGAAAACCATAATTCGTGGGGCCCACGGAGGCTATCTCATCGCGTCACAATAAATACTGATTCCTGGAAGGCGGCCCCGTATCTGGAGACCGTGTGGTGAAGTCACTTATACTTACTTATACCTTACCCTCTCCTCCCCTTCATCCCCCCACCGCAAGTCCCACCTCCCTCAAGACCGATAGCGCGAAGGTAATTATTTCCGATAGCTCGATATCACGTCGTTATTGCTTATGCTTTATGAGCGACGAGCACTACTCTCTTCCGATCCTCTTTCTTCTTGAGGCCTTTCGTCCATATCCACCGAACAATCACGTCCCATCCGTCAGTCTAATGGACCCACACGAGTAACCGTTTTCAAGGTGTTCGACCTCTCGATACGCACGCGTTTTATGGTCAACTGAGTAAACAGGGATAAAGTATTCGAGTAACTTCGTACCTTGGAAATTATGCGAGGATTGAGGTTTAAAGTGAGTGTATGGAGAAAACAAAAACTGTAATTGAATCTCATAAATCTTCTTCTCAAATATTCTTCTTCTGCTTAAATATTCTTCTCCTTTATAAGGTCATGCAGACTTTTATTGATAGCTGTGCTTTTACTCAAAAATCATTATATGAATCAACACTTCTAAAGCAGATTGATATGTCGATCCTTATAGTCACCTCTAGATCTTCAACAATCTTTCCTGAAGCACCATCTGAACTATTAAAATTTTTCTAAAATTTTTGTTTTCAACAAACTGGATCAGAATCTCTTTGTGTCAATCTCTGTCATCTCTCAGAAACCAATATCAGCTTAAGTAAATATATTCTTAACAAAACCCAGCTTCAAAATCGGAGAAACGTCAACCCATTAAAAGACTTTGTCATTCCTAATCAGCTACAGACCTAGATTATCAACATTCCACGATCAGACTTCAAACTCCGTTGAAGAAATATCTCTTATCTGCTCCAGAGGTCACTAACCGACCTTCTCTCACTTATACAATCTACATAGTCCACAAAAATGTTCAATGACCAGACAACATGACTCGGATCAACACACGCTTTACCAAACTCGTCCAAACCGATCATCCTGATCATCCGCCCAAGGGTGCGGACTGGACACATCTCAGGGTCTCCGGAAGGGGAAATGAAGAGAGAGAGCAGGAGAGAGAGAGAAGGATCCATGATTCTCTCTATATGAAGGGGGAAGGGACAAGATCAGATATAGAGCCCCCTTGGGAGGAAGACGAGGAGGTGTTACGGTTGTGTGCGAGGACCTCTTTATCGTGATCCCGTCCTGCAGCTCAGCTCCTCATTAGCCCGCTCACTCATCAATCACTTTGTCCACGACGGTCTCTAACGTCCAGCTGTTATCTCGAACCGCGAGCATGTTTGTTTGTACGTATGTATGTATGCATGTATGTAAGATCAGACGAGCACGGGGTCGAGGTGGACTAGAGTGGTGTGTCCCAATATTTGGACCAGCGGCTGCTTCTCAGTAGCGGATCCCGCCGGGTGACTACACCTTGGGCCTCGAAGATCGAGCCTCAGGAATTTAGATTGACTTCTACAAGTTCTTACAGCGTGTTCTAGTAGCGGTAACTCTGTCATCACTAATTGACATGATTATAAAACTTTCAAATTATGATCTCTTTGTTTTGTCTTCCAAAAAGATGTGACAGAATGAATCAAATTTGTAAAATGAAATCTCTCTTCTTTAAAGAGACTTCCTTCCAAACCAAGGAAGAGAAGACCTTTAAGCCTTCAGAAGAGAAGTTCTTTAGATAAATCAATTTCACGTGCATTGGATGTATCGCAGAATAAGATACCAATGCAGTCTTGCAAAAACTATCAAAAACCCATCAGTGGATCCAGCCCTGATTCAGAAATACGTCTTAATATCTATCTCGGTCAGTAGATGTAATAATTCATTTGATTGATTGCGATGGTGAAACTTTCAGAAAATCATAACTTAGACTTTCCAGAAGTCGTTTATCTTCTCATCGAACTTCAATAACAAATTCCGAGGAATCGCTCCTGATCTAATGGATGAATCAAAGACCCTGTGGTCGTTTCTCTTCTGGATATTAAGCGGGTACTTTTTGCTTCGGCACCTTTTTACATCGTTCTTGAGTCTAGATCCGCCACTGGTCTGCCTCTCGAAAAGATTCGATCGTGTTCAGGACCGCGGTTCCTGCCTGGTAAAGATCGATTGCGATAATACGAGCGGATTCGTCTGCCCGCTTGTTTATTCGGTGCAAAAGCAGCATCTGTAAGACGGCCTGATCGAAGTTCAAGTTTACGTCTTGAAGCAATCCTAATGATATATATATATATAGCCTGTCTTTAATTGCATTTAATTTATATCTAAATAAGCATCATCTACCGATGCAGTTTCTAAGAGCGCTGTAATTCTAAAAGATTAGAAATATGGATCATAAGAATAACTTTGAAACTAGTAGATAAGGTATAAAATAAGCTCTGTATAAATTTGTATGGTTCTTCGGTGTAAGATTAAATTTTGATATAAGGGAAGCACACTAAAGGGAACAAGCTTGAATAATCAAATTTAGATATCATCAGGTGAGAGAAACTTTTGCTGGTGGGAGGAATTCGCAAAGTTTTGATCAGTCTGCATGTATTGAAGATGAGAGTCAGTTCAGTTAATCTTCGGTTGCTGTATAGCTCGATATTGTTTAACTTAGCTCGTTATCACGAGATGCACTCTGTAGCCATCTCTCGAGGGTAGGAAGATAGTACAAGCAGCGCCTTCGAAGCGACTCCCCCTTTCCCTCCATTTTCCTCCCTTCCACCTCTTGACATCCTCGACCGAGAAAAGGGGTTGGGGGTTGTAAGGGAGCTGCATCCAACCGATAACACCTCCTGGTCTGATAACACTTGGTCCAGACTCTCCTGCGACTCCCTTTTGCCCTCACCTAGTTCAAATGGCCCGAACAACAAAAAAAACGTGATAAAAAGAGAAGAGAGCTCGGAATGGACCAAAAAAATAAAAAAGAGGTGAAGAGGACCGGACGATTTTCATGGTATTGAGGCTAGCATTCGTGTCCGATTATCATTAACGATGAAGAAGACTGCACTCGAAGTTGGAACACGTCTACTCTTTATCAAAAGAAAGAAATAACGGTCCAAAAGCTAGAGGCTGAAGAGAAGATTTGTAGTGTGGGATGGCAGTAGGGATGCCTGGGAGCTCGCAGTTGGTCTGCCGCTACCAATGATAAGGTCCAACCGCATAATGCGTTCGTTGTGCGAGGGCGATGCGAAATACGTCAAGGTCGTCCAGGTCATCAGCGTATGGAAATATTGCGAAAATTTTGTCTAGATAAGCTGGAGATCTTAGCTTGGATGGATTAAAATTATTGCCACCTGTTTATTATACTTTATCCAACTTCATGGAATTACTTAAGCTCGAAGATTGGAATCAAATGCGAGAATAGATATAATAATACGAGAAATCTAACTTCCCCTCCATGAATCAAACATACCTAGTTTCTTAAAAAACTGAATACCTTAACGCAATTCTTCAAAGTTTGCACGATGAGATATCGCGCGAAACGTTTTGCGTCGTATAAATGTAATCTACTCGTATTTATACCTCATTCTTTTCATAAAAGGACAGCAAGTAACGGACTTAGTGAAAGCTGGAGGGAGAGGAAGAAATATAGATATACAGAGAGAGGACATGTAAAACGTAGAGAAACGCGTGGGAGAATAAGAGTGAGAGGCGAGGGCGAAAAGGGGCGCTTGGTTCTCGGCTACGGGGTTTATAATAAAGCCTGCAGGGGCCAAGATAGGTGCTTGGCAGCCGTTATCAGCTGGTCCAGCGTTCGGGTCGTCCTTCTCCGGAAACCTGGGCTATGCCGCAATTCTCCATTGAAATGCCCACTTACAATTGCGAGAATTCATTCCGAGATCTTTTCCAACTTAGATGTACTCTAGCTTTCCACAGAAGTCGAATCAAATTTTTTCTACGGACTCAAATCAACGATTCCAATCTACTTTCTTCAAAAATCTAAAACTAACTTTTTTAAGGAGAGAGAAATTGCACTGTTTTTACCAAAAAGATAAAGTTAAACTTTGAACCAAGGGAAAAACGAAATACTAAACTTCAGTACTTGTGCTCTCGTATGTTCTAATCGGCGAGTGTACGCGTTTCACTGGCAGTTAGGTGGTGGTGTGTATTATAATGCAGTGTGAGTTATCAGACATCGGGGTGTTATCGGGTCTGGGATCGCTTGCCCCGCTGCTAAGCTCCCACCCCCGAGCACTCGGCCTCAACCCCCTGGGCGATAACGAAAGGGTTATCACGCCACGTTCCCCAACTGCCGCTGCCACCACCAGCAACGCCAACACCACCGCCTCCACTGCCCGTCCAGGAGAGATTATTATTCTTTTTTTCCATGCTGGCTTTTTCGCTGTGCCCGATTACAATCCCTTTGACTTGGCCACTTTACTGCTCGCCGTGCGTTGCATTGTTTCTTTCCACCGGTTTCCTTCTTCTTATCGACCTTCACCAACCCTCGACTTTAGAAGGAATCCCACCCCCCACCCTCTAATCTCTTCCGCGATTGAACTTGCCTTCACTAAGTGGCAGATCGATCGCTATTCGCTGAAAGCAGACAGATAGGCGATCACTGATTTTATTTTCGCAAAAATGTCTTCCTTGAAACGTTTCAGAGTAATTTTCTGATTTTTATTACAAAGATATTAATTTATTGAAATCCTTCCTTCAATTTAGGTGCTTATCAAAAGTGTATGTGCTTTGATCAAAAATAGCCAGAGATAATGTCAATCGCAATTCACATTTTGAAGGATATAATTTAAATTTTGATCAAGTAATGAAATATAGTGTCAATTTTTGCTGATAAATGCAACTTGATAAACAACTGTTATCAATTAATCATCACCACTCTTTAAAAGACTGAATGTATAATGTATATCTTTATCTTCGAATTCGGTCCTACTTTCTCCTCGCATAATTAATTACCACGTTCAAGTCAATTCGGCAAATTCTAATTTCGAACTGGCCTCCTTTGCGATCGGTCCCGATCATCGTAGAATCCTCAATTCGGGATAACTTTCGCGATCAGGCCCCACCAATTAAGGACGACACGAAACGTTGATGCGCATCAATGAATCTCCACCAAAATCTAAATATTCACGATCGAACTGGATTTATACGCCTGATCGGCAATTCTCGTGATTGGAGATATATCGATGTTAAGTCCGGGAGATGTATATACGATCCAAGGGAGAGAAGTGTGCGAGTCGCGATCGGATCGAGTGATTTTAAATAATTAATTAAGTCACGAACATCCCAAGCTGTCTCCCTATCTTGAACACGAAATCGACTCCGCGCAAAAAAAAACAGATGAAGGAGCATGTATTCCTATTGGAGCCAGTCAACAATTGGAGAAATTGCCAATATATAAAAATAAGATTACAACGCGAACAACACGACTAAATTTAATTCCTTTACTATTTTTCTCTTGGCTTCTTAATAAAAATAAAATTGCTTTGTCTCTAAAATTTAGTTACACAGAGAAATTAGGAAAATTAGGTGTTAATTTAATTATAATAAATTATGTTTTTATTTTCCTAGTCGCATTGACTATTTTTAAATTGACTATTTGTAAAATCACTATTTTTAAATGTAATATTTTTAAATAGGAAGTATTTTGAAAACATTGAATTCGTTATCTGTCACGATCGCGGTGTGGGTTGATAAGGAAAACGTAAACGCACGGCATACCGAAATGGACGGCACTTACCTCACCTAAACCTAATTAACGAGGCATATGGTTAATTGGTCGAGGCGTGACAGCTCGCGTGCAATCGTCTAGGTCTACGTTTACGTCTCTTGTCAGTAGAAGTCAATTTTCCAGGAATTTGTTATATTAATTCATTAAATCTCATTATAGAAGTTTAATAATCTTAATTTAAAATTAATTCCATTTAATTTAAACATACACGATTCAAATAAATAATTAATAGGGATTTAGGATGCCGATAAAGATCACACACGTTAGGTGGAAACCTTCCTGGAATTCCAGTGTGAAATTACCCAGAATCTCACGTAGTAAAGCGATAAAATCACAGAATACTGATAGAAATTCAAATGACTGATAAAAATCACACACGCCACAAGGAGAAAATATTTTCTGCAGTCATGTAAATTTGAGAAAATTCGCAGACACATTTCTAAGATAGTGTAAATATTTATACTGTCAGACTACATTAACGAAGATTTTTTACAGAATGCAATATTGAAAATCTAGATATAGGTAAAAAGCGGATGTAGGAAATGTTCCATATTGTATTTCTTTGCCTTATAATCTGGCGACCTTATGAAACTTTTTAACTGACTTTATTTTCTTCTGGCAAAAAAAGAAGAAACTGAGATGAATTTAAAAGGTGATAATTATATTCATTAACTCATTCGACCTGACGTAAAACCATAAGGCTATACCGGTTGGTTTGTATGAAAAAAAAAGAAACAGAGAACGTGCGGTCTGTTGCTAATTTAATATCTCGATCCTTTATTTTTATTTCACGCGGCTAATGGCAGCAAATTTACTCGCGGTCTCGTTATCGTGTCGGCCGCTTGACTTCTCAGCTCTGAGAATATTCACAGCTTCATCTGAAGAAGCAACACCTTCTCTCGTTGGATAATTGGCTTGTCGCAATTTTCCGTCTCGAAAGCACACACAGAAATACAAGAATCTAGCTTTTTAGCATAACTGAGTTTTATTTTTGTCTTCAATTAAGTGAGTCACTTAATTTCAACCATAAACTCATCTGAAATTTAATTCTATCTGACAGTTGTTGTAAGACATTGATGAATTGACAGGAATTTAATTTTTGAATGATTTCCTGTCATTCAATCCAAAAGGTCAGAAATGTTCGCGTCATCCAGGATAAACCTAGGTTACTTCTCCTAGATTCTCCTAGATTTTTAACAAAACTGTGGAGAGCAGCTGAAATGAATCAGTCAATTAAATTTTCTCCACTCGCTAGGGGTTTTTGAAAGTGATAATTAAATTCATTGATATAAATAAATGAATTCATTCCTATGAGCATAGGACATTCTTGTTGGTACCTAATAAGAGTCGTGAGAGGCAGCGATGACAGCACAAGATATTAATCTCAAGTATCATCATACATCAACCTCTTGGAGACGAATGTGCGTCCCTTTCGCCAAGTTTTGCAGGATCTTCAGAGAATGTGAGGAATGCGATTCGCGTGCATCTCAGTACCTCGAGCCGGTATCGCCAGTCGTGGAAGGGAACAAATTGCGTACGAGACCGTTGCGGATACGATCCGCGGCTGCAGGATGAATCAGAGGAAGAGAGAACGAGCAAAAATATCTGAACACACTTACGCATACATAGGTACGGATGTTCTCCTATCAGGCGGGATCTACCGCGTATTTCCAAACAATGAGCGCACATCGCCAGTGAGAATCAGCAGAGCACATGGATGGGACCGGTGGTGCATCTCTCGCAATCCGGGATCGCAAGAAGAAGACTAGGAGGTTGAGAAGATTGCGGAGGCAGAGGACGGTTGAATGTATCGACAAGGAAGGCGAGAGTTGGGGAACCAGCGGCCCATTGGCTGTTGCGGTACCAGCCTCCTCCAATCGGGACCAAAGTCCTCCTCCAGACCTGGTCTCATTCATAGATCAAGCTGGAGGAGGCCTTCGACCGACGGATCCGCAGATCTTTGTCGATCCGTCCGCAAAGTAACCATGGCGGCCAGAGGGCTCGTCCTCTGTGCCCTCTGGAAATCCCAGAGATCTGCCAATTATCCATACAGCGCGCCTTGGAACACCACGTTCATCTTGACCACCTCGTTCCCGACGCCCACGATGAGTCCTTATAAAACCCTGATCTATAATCAGGTCTTGATCTATTGTCACACCTTTTCGTTAATAATGGAATTGTCATGGTTTCAAATGGAGATCTTTTTAATGGTTTCATGGGGATCTTCACTCTTTAGAATATAGATGCCTAGTTTCGATCAGCAATGCTTTTGGATGAGAAACGCCTTAACAAAATTATGATGAATGAACGGATCTACGAAGTGAGACTTGTTTTTAATAGGGAAACGAGACAAAGTATCTAGCAAGCTGAAGATTCTGGAAATCAGATCAATATTTAGCACTGTTAGAAGGACTTCTTATAACCAGACCTCTTCAAACACGTGTACACTAAGGAAGATAAAGTTAGCTTCACTTTTGCAAGAAGGTATATCTGATTTGTTGCATCTGTCTGTGCAGAACAGTTTACCCTGAAAGACATCGAGCAGAGCAGCTTACCATGTTTGGCTTACACTTGCGTTTGTATTTTCCCTTGTTCCTCTGAGCCCGTTTACCTTCTTCCCCACCCGCATTATCTTCGTTTAAAACATTATTTATTTCCAGTATTTCTTATCTATTACTGGTAGGGACCAATGGCATACTCCAGATCCAAGGTCTCATCCTTCCTTTCAACGATTGCATTTGAACATGTAATCTTTTTATTACCTTTTACTACGAATAATTTGTAGAAGATAAAGCCAATATTTCTCGAACTTTTGCATCGATATTCCGTATTTGTAAATATAATCTTCAAATATAAATATAATCTTCGAATATAAATATTTTCTATCGAATATTATTATAGCCATCAAGAATAATTTGCTCGAGAGTAAGAAGTGGAAGAATTGTAATGAAAGTTTTGAATACGTGTGACCGTCTCACTGAAACGGGTCCTCGATAAATCTGGTTGGATATTCTCGAACAGCTACTGGGTTACACGACAAGCAGTTCGTGAGTCTTCTAATAACATACAACGGCGACCGGACTTCTCGCTCCAGGGGGGTGGCAAAGTAAGTAGTAACCCGGCACGAGCCACTTGATTACAGGACGGCTAGATGACGTGATATTAGCGTAATGAATACCGAAGGCTCTATCTCTTCCTTCATTTCACCTTCTCCTCTTTCTTCGGCGATAAATCTTTCTGCATAACAAGGTAGTCCCAGGCGCTACCGTATTCACCAATTCTCATCGTATCATATTTTTCAGTACCTCCATGAAACATCTTTCAATACCTGAATTATAATTCAGTCTGTTAATAATATGTCTCTCAACACTAATAATAAAATTGACATTGTTTGATGTCCGGCAGATACGCCTCACCTAGAATAATTATTTTTCTACCCCCAAAATGATTTTTATTAGTGAGCGATTAAAATTTAATATTTTAGCAATATTAAATTTAACGCAATATTCTTTTGGAAAATAAGATTGAGAAGAAAAAACTTAATTGAAAAGACATCATTGAAAAGACTCCTCCCCCCGAAGCAGGAAATGTAAAATTGCGAGTGTTCGTGACGGGGGTTGTAACAGACGCGAATTCTTGGAGATTAAGGAGCAGTAAAAAGAGCGTGGCACGTTGTCGGCCTCTTGGAAGCAAGCATTAATTGCACATGCTTACGTCGCAGTGGAATTCGCGAACGTGATGGATAGCTTCGATGCTCGCAAGCGCCTCTTTCGCCCTCGCGACGTCACGACCGCCGCAAAGCGCTTCAGAATATCGCAGAATATAAATGAGCGTTCTTCCTTTCACCTGTTTTTTTCATCATCTTCTCATCATTAATTAGTATTCGATTGGTTATTACTCGTATTAGTCCTAAGAGACCATTAATTCCAAGTAATGAAGAAGTGGCGCAAGTTCCGTGTCTGATGAAAACGGGATTTTCTGTTTAAAAATATCTATATCTACACTGCAGATGATTATCGTTAATAACTAATTTAATCCTCATCAACTCTTCGCGATAACTGAGTAACTAGATTCAACATTCTTGTTTTCGGTATTATAATACAATCAAGCCGTCACAAACATAGAGTAAAGAAAAGCATGTTAGAGGCATCGATGTCTCCGAACTTTTCAGCCTCCTCAGAAAACATCGTACTTCTAAGTAAAAATAACATCTAAGTACAGATTAGAAACTTTTAAACAGATTCTTCTTCCAAAATATCGGACTTGACTCTTATTCTCAAAATATGATATAATCTTCGATCTAAAAAATACTTCTAGGAGAAAATGTCTATTAAATTAGTCGAATATATCTTGAAAACTTCTTCTCGCTCATTCCCTACGTCTTTTTTATGTGCTTAACCAATCTTCTGTTCCTCTCTTTCCGTTGCGCCGTCCCAGATTAGTGAGCGGTAGAGGCACTCGACAAATTGCCGCCAATTAAAATTCTCCCCGACTCTACCCGAGGGACCAAGGAAATGCCTACACCTCCCTTTGAGCACCAACACCCTGTAACTATGTCACTTTAGTGAATTTGTGTGTGTAGCTGTGCATGCTCATTTACAACGAAGGACCGGGTCAGAAAGACCAGCTTCACCCAATTAAGTTGTACCTGACCAAAGTCGAGGATGGGTAGGGACCCTCGTCCGCTGTTTAAATTAATTTAGTGTGGTATGCTCTCTTCCTCTTTCGAGAGTGAGACTCAAAAAGAAGTGCCAAAGAAAAATGAAAAATGATGCCGGGAAAAGAAGTGAAGTTGAGTATCTTTGATCCAATTATGGCAATCACTGAAAAATTAGAGCTGCATTTCTCCAAATTCGTGGTTGTGACATCCGTAGCATTTTTTTCCATGAATGAACAGCCCCGTCTTGGATTATCTTTCATACAGTGAAAAGTGATCTGTATATGTATGATATTGAACCCACCCTTCAATTAAGTAATCAGTTTCACCTCGAACTCTTTCAGTCCTCCAATCCTTTTAATTCGCGGCCCCCGAAGCGTCTCTCCCCTTCTGGTAATAAGTTCATTTCAGACAAACGGCTAATTATCGGTTGAACAAATCCATCACTAGCCTTCGCTCTTGTTAAAGCCCTTATCAATATATCTCCCCGTGGAATTAAAAACTCGCTTTACCGTTCGAACAAAAATCCCAATCTCTCGGTGAAATATAGGCTCACAAGAGGCGGGATCCGCGGAACAGCAAGAGAAGTGAGTAGGAGGTAGAATCAGAATTGAAGGCGTCGAAGGACTGATATCCCGAAGTAATCCGCTACATTTTAATCATTGCCAATGGTAGTAATGGCGGGAGAGACCACGAGGAAGTCGGACTGGTTGTTGAAGAGATTCGAGAGTGGAGGAGAGACGACCGAGGCTCTGCGGATTGAGCTTATCTCAAATTCGCAGACGCGTCACAATCGATATATCTCGCGAAGACCCTTTCACGTGCGGGCACCTAGTCCTCCATCCTCTTCGACGCCTCTACAACTCCCTGATTCCCTCATCCTTCCAAATCTGCCCAATACCGGGAGGAAACTGGGGAAGGGTTAGAGGGAAGAGTAGATCAACCGATATCAAATCCTAGGTATAGAGAACCACCTAAACGTTACTATACAGTGCCACCCTCTGCCTCGAACCGCTGCTTCTGCCACTGCAGAAAAGATCAATTTTAGATTCGCAGCGATTTATAACTTCCTCTAATATGGCAATGATAGCATCGGTACCGCTCTCGCCCTCACGTTCCACCCTCGACTGCTCTTTGAGAGACACCTCTGCGCCTATATGTCGAACTGCTTTGGGATTCATGGATATGCTCACTTGTCCGATTCACTGGAATTGAAAGAATATCCTCCAGAGGAGGATATTCTTCCAGTAGAGAGATCTCTGGAATTGTACGCGTGACTTCTTCCTTGAAGGCAGCAGAAACTCTCCTAGAATAGAGTATTTTTCTTCTATTCCTATTTCACCTTATCTCCAGTTTACTTTGTTTCTTCACTTTGCTAGTTAAAATCAGTGGGAAAAAATTTCACCAAGTGGGGGATGGATAGGGTAAGATTATAGCATTAGCATGCAGGACATTGATTTATAATTATGGAGAACTGCTCCGATCGTTCCTGTGCACGCAACGATCCGCCACTTCAAGAATCGCGTTGCGAGAAAAACAGGAGCATTTACATATCTGAAGATGAGAACATGGAGAAGACTTCGAGGATGGTAAAGTGGCATAGTGAAGTCAATCGAGAACTTCGCCCCATAAACTCCTCAGAGTTCGTATCGAATATTCCAAGTGCTCGATTTTCTAGGGAGAGATTGCATATATCGCTATGTCACTTTTGATAAACGTACTTAATAGTTTGCATGTCTGCATTTTTGATCATCTTGAACTGTTTAGATTCATTAACTATTCGAATCTATGTTCAACTTTTAAGTTGATCATATCTTTTAAGTGAATCTTAACTTATAAGTTAATCTATGTTTTATCAACTTGTAAGTTGATCTATGTTCAACTTTTAAGTTACTAGCTGTGTAATTTCCTAAAAAATTGAAAATTCAAACCTTAGGGTTTGAGTACTATCGATGAGAGTAACAAGCATTCGACTGCCAAACGGCCATTAAAATGACTGCATCAGGGAGCCATTACGCGTCTCAAGAGTGGGCTTTCTCTATTTCTTCTTCTCGAACCGGACGGAAACCAGTACTAACTACATTCTATAACTATGTAACTGGCACCCACGCCTACCATTGTGTTCTATCGGCGCCCAGAATTGAACTACCTAGAATAATTTCCAAGGTGAACGACGTATATCACCACAGAAAACAATCGCGTTCACATTATACATTCACCCAGTCATTGTCAGGAGACGCACTTCATTATTGATGAATCAAAACTCCAGTATTAACAAATCACCTTTACTACTCGAAACCAGCGCCGATCACTATCGATTCTGTTGATCGATCTCGGCTACAATTGTTAATAAAAGATTAACGGATACGATTGGCCGGATGCTAATCTCAGTTCTCAGAAATTGATTTTTTATCCTACATAGCCAGAGGCGAGAGTTCTGTTCTCGAAACTTGAATCAGTGGAATTTGAAATTTGAATCAATTTGAAAATTGATGACAGAGATCCTTAGCACATCAACTGGTTTCATGTTCCACTCGAATATCCAATTGTTAATTGAACTTTTGCATGGTGAAAGATTATTTGAAAGATAATGGGATAAATACATAATGAGATGAAACAATCCCATTGATTTTAAAGGTGGATAGAACGAGCAAGTCAAATACACTTGTTTGCGATAAGCATGTCAAAGTAGTTGGAGTTTAGCGCCTGCGTGTTTGTTTTCTAACACGACGTCGTTTTCGCCACTGAGAGAAGTGTTAGGTACACACAAACACATACTTGGACATAGTCCACATACTTAGACTGGGGGAGTGTATACGTAAACAAGCGCGAGTAGTATAGCGTTATCAGCGATGCGCAGCGTCGCGTCGTCGACGAGAGCGTCGTCTTTATCGCAACGGCGAGTGTCTCGTTATCAAGCGGCCATTAGAATATCTAAATACCACCCCAGGCCCGAATCACAACCCCGTTGGGGTATGTGCCACACTTGGCAAAGTCGGGACCAAGATTGCATGCGGCCACTCGATAACGTCGGCTCGACTAGTCTCACCTCGCTCGTTTTTCTCACTTTCGCCTCCTCTTGGTTCGTGTCGTCTCTTCTTATTTATATTCGTCAATGTTAGCCCGCCTCCTTATCAGACGCCACCAGCCGAGCGTCATCGCTCTCCTCATCCACCTTTTCCCCCTGACCTGTGCCGGATTGTCAGGAGCGCGTAAGGAATTCGAGAAATGAGGATATTTCTGAGGTTTCGAGATGCCAAGCGAATAGATGCCGTCGAATAGAGATGATTAATGGGGATCTTATTGTGGCGCTCTTTTCCGACGTAAATTTCACGAGAATAAGAAGAATTGACAAGTTGGAATTTTCTTTGTTCCGATTTCAGTCGGAAGCTGATAGGTGGTGGGCTAGGGATTGATCAGTTCTTTTTCTTGACTATTTTCCAAGCGGGCTAAGCAGATGACCCAACTGGTCTCCAACTTTAAGTGGGGTAAACTGAATTAAAGCGAAATGGTTCGAGTATCGAAATATGACAATAACTGAAGTGACCGAAATCGGTTGAAATTTCCCTAAATATCAGGATATTCAGTGGAATCGCAATTAATCCCGCCTTGCGGATAAAACGAGCGCGAAGCAAAACGACGACTGGGAGATGAGGATATAGGGCTGCAATGTTGAGTTCTAAGGTAATCTCTGCAGTGAGCTTTGCAAGGGTTGAGTTGTAGGGCGCTTGGCTGGCCATGCCAGATAAGAACTGTGGGATCGTTCACCGAGCCACAGAATCCTCCACAGGAGTATCCAGGCAGAGGAGGATCCTCCCCGGAGGATCGTCCGACGACGACGTTTGCAAAGGACACAAGTCTGCGAACTTGGCAAGCGATAAACCGTTAAAGCGAATCAGCACTCCAGTGCAGGATACGGAAGCTTATTAATATCCTCATATGGCTTTATTTGATATTTCTTATACTCTACTCCATTGGTTTATAGGACAACTTACGTTCGACGACTTGAATTGAATACCGATGAAGAAGAGACTTACCTGAAAATCAAATGATTTTCCGACTGAACAAATGACAATAAATCATATAAAGTATTAATTATAGAAGATGGGAGATTTTCTGAAAATTTACATAGAATTGCATTCAGATTTCAGTCCCTTCCCTGCTATCGGTCAAAATAAATCAATGGTACGATCTTAATAAATGTGAGGACTGTGAGATGGCGAAGGGGGTTGGAGGTTTGGAAACGTCGGAGTGGTTGGTAGGCAGCTAATATCCTCTAGCCGCTATCCCTAGGCTCATCTCAATAAATTCAATATACTTGTGTAAATCGGAACCCCTTCCAGTCGGGGCCACCCTTTCCTCTCACGAGATTCCACCCTCTCTCAACGACGGAGATGAGCTGCTCCAACCCTCTCTCGTCCCTGCCGCCCCCGACCGGGATGATAATGTATCGGTTATTGATTACCCGTAATGAGCTGTTCGCTTCAATTTTTTCCGGCCAGAGTTTGATTTATAGGATCCAGCATCGCCTATCGAGATTTCGCAGTTTTCGTGTGCAAGTCCCCAATCCCTCCGGAAATACGTTTTTTCGCACCCCTTTTAGTGATTTCTGCTTGATGTGGAGGAGACAGGTTTTAAATGATTAAAAAAAATTGGATTTCGTTTTGGGGGATGGGGAATTATCTCAATATTTAGATTAGTAAATGTAACCGGTACTCTAATTTTGTTTGCACTTAAATATGGAAATATTACAACTTTCGTCTTATCTTAAGTAGAATTTTAATTACGAAGATTATTGGTGGGAGATTAAGGCATTTTTGAATGAATAAAGTGTAAGCTGTAAGCTGGTTTTGAGTCAAAGGTGGAATTGAACTGTTCGTACATTGCCAGGTAATTTCTTAGCAATCAAGAGCGAAATTTAGCGCAAATTCTGCACCCTACTATCCAACACTATCTTGACTCCCCGAGGCGAGAACGAGGTTTTCATCGAGTCGTTAGTTAGGAACGTACTCTTGGGCGAACTAGTGCCATCTTCTCCCCTTTCGCTGCACCCCATGCTATCGACTTATCGCCATTTAGGCAGGCCGTTATGTGTGCTAATGTGCAAGCTCCCGACCTCTGACATCTGTTTCCTTCGTTACCTCGCAGACAGATCCGACGGCCAGGAAAAACGAAGAATTCATTCTTATGTTTCGCATATATGATATACCCAAGTTTTCCTCAATTTTTAAATGGGAACCAGAGCCAAAATTCAATAAATTTTACTGGTCTTTCTGATCAATTTTTTAAATCTTCACACTTTCTCTTCTATTTACTATATCTTCATCAGTTGACCTGTTAAAAATTGTATAGGACAATTAGGTTTGTTTCAGGTGTGATGAAATATTTGAAATTGACGATTTCGCAGTATACCAAAGTGTAGAAATAATTAATTGATATTAAAGTTACATGGAATCTCGTGTAGAGGTCCATAAATAACGTTCACATACGTAGTGTGTCTAGATGCAGTATAAACGGGACTGCAAGTGTATGCACAAGCGCGATGACGATAGCAGCCATCGAGGAAAAGCGCAATCAGGTAACAGCGTGGGGGAGCGGAGTCTATCTATTGCGGTGTGATGTATTGCGCAGGGGTACTCATCCCACAGATTTTACTTCCCTTCTCTTCCTCGTCTCATTTTCACATCACTTTCCTCAATCGTCTGATATTCCTCCCAAGAAAAGATCCCATCAGATTCCAAAATCATATATAAAACTCTGAAGTGTAAAATCTAAATAAAAATTCAGCGAACCACGTGATAAGAAACCGTGGAATTCAATCAGTCTCATCCACCTAGGCCCATTTCCAAATAGACCCACTTGGAACGAAAGTACAATGATTTTTTTTTGTACTCTTGTACTCATTTTAGAAACGTAGTATGCAAAAATGATGGTAAGGATATAAACCTCAGAATAGTACTGGTGCCCCTGCCAGTTGTAAATTTCCAGTTGGTCGCCGGAACTGTTAGGGGCAGAAAATTGTTTTTCATCAGAGATTTCTTAATAGTTTTTCTCCTTTCCTTCCCTTCTTCAAAATTCTCGCACCGTCCGAGGCTGGGCACAAGATAAAAATAATAAATCATCGAGCCCCTACATCCGCACTACCGAGCATGCATTTGCCGATTTCTCCGGTATCGTGGCCCGATGCGGAAATGGGTACAGATAGGTTCGTCCTCAGCGTGTGTCTACGCTCGCTTGTGGCTGCACAGTGCACATATTGTGCCATAGCGTATCGTCACACATCCACGGAATGAGGGAGAGGGAGACTGCTATCTTCAAGAGAGAAGACCGATTAATAACGAGTAGTCGTTACGGGAGATAAGAAAGTGATGTGTTTCTATACGATTTTTTCCGGCGTAAAAGTCAACCGGTCACAACAAGAATTTGCCATTTCCGTGAGAAGAAAAACGAGTATTGCACTTTAAAGAATCTAAAAGTAGCGGCTTCAGAGACCGAAGAAGATTTTACTAATATCCATAGTTACAGTGTTTTACCAGTGTGACAAGCTTTAAAGTAAGAGTTCAAGATCTCATACATAGATTGTCTAACTTTAAGTATTTATAGATAGGAATTTTTGATTGGGAAAATATCTTGGAAGACAAAGTTTGTCTTGAAGATATAGAGCGTTAAAGGCACTTTGGCGGAAAGGATGAAAAGAATACCCAGGACGCGGTGCGACAACAATAGTGCGATACCGTTGCCGCACCATTACCCTGATAGTCCCTAGCGAGCGATGTTAGCATCTCACTTTGTCAAGTTTGTATATCAATCAGCCGAAGCCGGCGACGATAATGCGCACTGACTGTTGCCGATCGATACAGGTCGTCGAAGTGAAGGCAAATGCGAGGGCGAAATTATTTCAAGCCAAAATATAAGATGTGACGACTTGCAGATTGTTAGTCCAATCAAGAATCAGTGATTGGGTGTCTTAATAATTGCTTCATACAAAAAGTTTACTAATGAAGAATACTGAATACGCCATTCCTTAAAGAATGATTGCAGTGATTGGTTCTAACAATTTTCCCAGGTTATCACTATCAATAAGCAACACACCAACTCGATAAAATCCAGGCGGAAGTGTGAAACAGAATAGAAACCACGATGCCAATTTGAAGAGTATTTCTCTTTGTTCGGAATATCAACAGCTCAAGAGGATAAACCCATAGACTAGTTGAAATCTAAACTATCGTTCGCTTACACCTAATCCAGCATTCTATGTTCTCCAGTCCAATGTTCTCGGATCAAGAAGATCTTCTCCGGTAAGGAGTTGGTGAGTGGAAGCGGGTCTGGGCTTGGGGCTGGCAGCCAGCAAGCGAGCGATCAGTACACAACGTGTAAGTTATGAGGAGCACGGTTATAATGCTCATCCGGTTATAGGTATCGACCATCAAGATCATCCTCGGCAGTTGATTCTCAGCCCTCGCAGACTCCCCAGCCTCTTTCATCCCATCTTCGTCGCTCTCAGCTCTCACCCTGCTCCTTTCACCACGGCTCGCGTCACGAAAAGGCCCGGAAAGAGGAGACTGAGCAAGACAAGAGCAAGATAAAAGCAAGAAATGAGAAAGACAAGGAAAGCAGCTACGAAGCAGGCCTGGAGCCGCGAGATCAAGACGACGAGCACCAGGTGCATCGAGACCAGAGCATAAGGGTCCATGGACCAGGAGGATGGTCCATGGTCGATCCACTGCTGATAGAACTCGCGAGACTCTTCCCTCTTTCATCGTTTTCTCTTTCCCTCTCCATTGGACCCTCCATCTCCTGAATATCTCTTTCTTTTTCCAGATTCATCTCCTGTCTTCCTCTAGCACTCGTGTTGGGTCCCAGTTACTACGGGATGAGAACCCGAGATGCCCTCCTGCAGATACAAATGGGTACCTATGCCACGACGCAACCTGTTATTATACATTCCCCTATACAAACAACGTGTTAATCGGACCCACCCCTCTCTCGCCCTACCTCTCGAACCGTGGAAACCGATTTACGGTATGAACTCGCGCAGGCAGAGAGAGAAGCGCAACAGATAAGCCATGTGTTTATTGAGGATTTTGGTCCAAGAAAGCCTAACTACGTTTTTACCAAATTCGAGAAACGCCTGTCTGGTGAAATTTGTTCGAGGAAATCAGAAAATAGTATAATGAGGCGATAAATGATTCATTTAAAAAATTCCCCGACTCTTTAAGGGTTTATATCGTACATCAAATCAGGTTTATCTAGTTTAGATAAATTTTAGCTTGATAGACTATACAGATGCTGAAATAAAGTCCCACAGAGAGATAATAAGACATTATTAAGTTTGGAAAATATTCTGTTAGTGATTCTTTGGCAAGAAGTCAGGATGAGCCACAAGATTCGCAAAAGATATCATCTTCACGATGAAGAGGGCCCAGCTCGCTCGGTTTATGATTTGTTTACTCGGATAGCGCCCCTTATACCCCGCCCATCATGGCTCGAAGGATCGAACTTTGACCCTCGACTAATTGTTGTTGGCTCTAGATTCATGATAGAGTTTCGCGATGTACTTCCTTTATAAAAATAAAAAAAGGGTTAGTCCTGTACAGGTAGACGTGTGACGACCGGCAATCGGGCAGACCAATATCCTTGTGTCAGCGATTCTTGTTAATCACCTTAACCTTTCCTACGACTTTTAGTATTAACAAACTCTCCGATCTTCATGATCATTTTTCATGTTCACATTCTTTCGAAAATACGAGCTTGATAAATTACTTGATAACTTAACTTTTTATCGAATCAGTAATTTAGAGTTTCCAAAGAGAATAATGTGCCTTGTAATAATAATAATAATAATAATTATTATTATTATTATAACAAAAATAATATATTTGAAAAATCTTACCAAACAGAAAACTTATATTCGAGTAATCCTCAGGAATAGGGAACTTACCTGTAACAAAAAAGATAAAAAATCATTAGAAAAATGAGTACAAATATTTGGATTAAAAAAGTCTTTTGAGACATTTTTGAAAAATTTTCCTGTTCAATATGAATGGATTCTGTTTTGTTAAAACTGAATTTGAACTCAAAAATCGATTCCAAGTAATACTTCAGTTTTTACTAAGAAAGGGGTGCCTTGGAGATCTGCCCTATCTCTTTGACTCTCTAACTTATATCTCTGGAGCTCAAATCCCCTCCCACCCTCTCATACATTTTTTTCCTCCTGACCGTTCCCGATATTAAAAATATCCTCCAGTATAATAGGCACTGAGCTATCGGGACTCGGGCACTCGAAGGAACTTCCATTAAAAATAGCTATCTACAACTCGCATACCGGCTTTAGCAGGAGCCTGGCCCATCAACTCTGCCGTAACGTAAAGACGTCGACTTCTCAAGTGATAAGAGATTTTATCAGAGGCAAATATTTGATCCCGTACTATCAGAACTTCCCAACGCACCATTAACTTTCAGCCTAATCCCATTGTTCTTTGTAAACTGAAAGAAATTAATTCAATGAGGAACTGATAAGTCAGCTATCAAAACTTTATTTGATTAATTTACTGGAGAAAAGGAAAAATGATTGAGAATTAATTTTATTTATCAACATTTTTTGTCCTTCATTTATATTGTTTTCGAGATATATCTTATACAATAAATAAAATTGTTGAGGATACGATCTCGTCTTATCTTATAGATATATTATCGTGCGCTCTATGTAATTTAAAATGAATTCAAAAGTCGTTTCCTGAATCGACAAAGCAAATTCGGTTGTCTTATCACAAGTCGATTCATATTTTTCCAATTATCAATATCAATTTCTCTCACTGGAATCTTTCGCTCATATCACAAGTATCAAGACAGTATTTTGATAATGATCGATATTTGGTCTCGCCAGAAAACATCGCTCGATCTCTTCGATAATCTCTCTCAATCAAAATCAAAAGACAGATATCATCGACAATCAAGATAAATGCCGGGAATGTCACCACTCAGAATGAATGAATCGACAACGGCCGGGTTCTTACAAGACAATTCTGTCCAGACATACTCTTCTGATAAATTCTCGATACTATATTAATCTCTGCTGATAAGATTCAAAATATTATTTACGTTTAGATGTTCTTATCGTGGAAAATAAATAGAAAAATAGCTAGGAAAGCTTGGTATAGTAGTAAAGAAGGGAATTTCTGAGAGCTTATTTCAGACTGATCAGGATCGTTGAGCTTGATCGACTCGCTGGAAGGCCCAAGGATGAAGGAAGGATCGCGGGTGGGATCGTGGTTCCACGAAAGGTAAAAGCGAAATAAAGGATCGGGGAGACACAGGGTTAACCAACAAGCAAATTAACACGTGGGAGGGTCCGATCGGCAAATGAGATAATTGTGCAACGAGGCCCCGCAGCTCTCGCATGATCTCACGAGCCACGAGTCGATCAGCAGAGGCGGGTTGCGATGAATCGATCGATTCCCGGATCGATTTCTCCAGTCTATGCTTCTCTTCTTTCTTTTTCACTTCTTTCTTTGTAGTCGTAAGATTTATACATTAATAAGAGGATTATTTATTTATGTACGATAATTCAATCTCCTCCACTCTAAGAACTTCCACAAGTATCTATAAGAGCAATGGATTTTAAATTCTATTGATGCTTCGAATTCGTCGACCCTTTCATCTCGAGGATGAGCTGCAGAGGAAATTTTAAGACGAGTCTGCCGGAGACGAATGGCGACAGCAACGATAGGGAGGAAGTGACGTCATGCGAAAGTAACGAGCGCATTCGCGATAACGCGTAATCGTGCGATCTTAGACTTCATTAACGCCTCGAGGACACGAACAACGTCGACGCCGTTCCAAGTGACTTTACATCAAAACCGAATTTGTACACAAGACCGGAAGTGCGATTCAGAAGCATTAACTCATTTTAGTTGGACTACTCTACTCACTTGATCCGGGTATGGACAGAAGGCTAGCCCGTCGTTGTCGCCACAAGAGGACGCTCATTTTGCTATTATTCCTTGGAAATTAACTGCACTTTGTTAGCATCCTTTATTCAGTAAAAAATATCCTGATGGTTCTACTGTTGTAGTTTGATATCCAATTAAACTCAGTGATTGACTTTTGACACTCGTATTTAAGTTCAACAAGTGAATGATAGTAAAACTCGTTTCATAAAATCAACAAAACATTTTTATCAACAACAAACACTTTTCACTGAAACAACTGACTGACATGTTTTTGCATTATTCAACTTTTAACCATCTAAATCTGTATTTTCCAGATATTTTTGACACTTTTTTTACTCTTTTTTACACTTTATGCACTTTTCACGAATCAAAATGCACTTTACACTGATTGATCGACTAGTTCTCTCAAATCCATGAGCACAAGAGGATCGAGTCGCTTTTGTCACGTATAAACGCGAGCGATAATGGAAATCGCACAGAAGCATGCCTTTATCGAACGTTCGCTGGCCCAGGAATGATAAGTGAGATTCACTATCGCTATCTGTTAGAATCACACGCGCATCAGTGACACGTTTGTATTAGCAATCGATGCATCCACTGGCTGACTAGTTAATTCCACGTCCGATCAATTTGAATTTCGATGGACACGTGAACGACTCCAATTTTAGGAGAGGTACTTCTGCTCTCGAGGAGGATATCAGTATTACTGGATAGGTCTGCGACAAGGAGAGAGCCTCACGGCAATGGCTTGGTACCTGTTATCAGTATCTCGTTTTCCTCTTTTCTTTCCCCTACTCTCTCTCTCTAAATATTTCTTTCTCTCGTGTGGTCGTATTCTCTTGATAAGACAAAAAAAAACATTCTGATATCTTCTTTACTTAAGGGCAACGGATAAGTTTATTTAAGAGCAATTTGAATAAAAATAGTAATTCCTTCGAAATTATGAGAGTTATCGCTCAATTAATCTTCCATAGTTATATCAACAATATATAACAATGTAATAGAACGCAATATTTTTCAAAAATAGTTTTTTTAATATCACATCTATTTTTGGGACTGCTTCAAGACATTGTTTTATATCTAAATGTCATCTATCAGAAATAGATTTGAAATCAACGATCAGATATACTTTTCTTTTGATAAAAATGCTTTTATTGAGTAAAATATACCTGTATATAATAAGAAGAAAGAACATAACAGTATGACTTTTCAACTGCACCTTCACGAGATTAGATAAATTTACAAGATAATGTTGTAAGATAAAGTTAAAGTCATTTCACTACTAAAAACTAACTGATCATTGTCAACAACATTTTATTCACCTACGCAGGTGCTTCCTTTCTTGAATACGCAAAGACTCCTATCTGCGGTTATAGAAGTGCGGGCTTGAACCTCGTAGATAGCAAGACCGATAAGAATTGCGATAAAGATAAGGATAAGGATGACAATATACCAAACGACGTTATAACTGTTCGGTGACTAATGCGATCGTAAAACACGTAAGCAAGCTTATCTATTTACGATTTTGTCTTACGTGGGTTATCCATACGCGAAGAAGGAAGGTTCGCTGGTCTTGACAGTTACCTGTAAATTATAGCCACTCGCTAACAATGTTTGCGGTACTTACACTCGATACAGCCTCCGCTGCACTTGAGTTTTCTATTTTCATTTACTTATGATTGATTTATGACCGCAAACAAACCTAAAAGCATTCAAACTTCAACGTCTTCAATTGCGAGTCTTTCAATTTGAATATATTTTAAGTTTGAAAGCTCTCAAATTATACATGGACCAACTGCTTTAGTGTTTAGAATAAGATTATTAATATGCGACCTGTGATGACCGTATCTGTGATGAGAGCATCCAACTATACGGAATTTTCATTTCTGGACCACAAATTCAAATCTTGAGGTCCGAAATGGAATTCTGAAAGTGAAGATCATTCAGTAGCATTGAAAAGTGGCGTTGAGACGGGTCGACTTTCGAATTTAAATGAGAGCAACGTGAAACTAAAAGTGGACTTTAGCATTAAGTGAGATATCTCGGCATAAGGTCGACTGTGGATTGTGCTTCGACTTGGATAAGCAAGAACTCCAGTACGTACATTATATCGTCGTCGCCTTATCAGCCCGCAACTCGGACTATCGCTTTCGTTCCAGATCGACTCCAACGATACCGCACTACCTATCGTAGTTACATAGGTAACTTCGTAGAATGGCATGCAACGTATAATGTGTTTATAAATGCAACTCGATGTTTGGAGAAACGACTTCAGCTCCATTCCAACCACTTTGCTTCATTTTGATAAAAAGTCTCGATAAAGGCAAGAAAAATATTTTCGAGCGAGTTTCGCTGATTAGAGTCATTTAAATCGCCGAATCAGATTCTGATTTGCATCGAGGAGCTACAAAGATCGAGTGACTTGCCATTATGTGTGGGATAATTGATTACGTGATTTAAGACCCAGATTGTGCAATAATTTTCTTGATGGCTTGGGCGTATCAGATCTAATGAAAGATTTCATTCTATGTTGAATTTTTATAATGCTGGAGTATAAGATCCTAGCAATGAAATTAAAAATGAGTTGCATGAACTCCTTTGTTTGATTGATACACAATTTAACATTTGATTTGATTCGCTTGTCTGTAGAATTGCATTTATCAAACGAGCATGGATAATGAGAATGCAAAATTTATTGCCCTCACCTATAGCGAATGTGGACGGATTTAAAATTAAACTATTAATAAATGAGACTTTTAGGCTAATTCTTGATGATAAGAAGAGAGAAGAGCGATCAGCCTGCAAGTGTGAGAGGCAAGGGATTTTGGGTAATCGATATGACGTCATCGATGAATCTTAAGCTGAGAGCGGTGACCGTTCGCCTCTTAGAAAATCAGAAAAAGCTCCCTGGCGCCGCGTTATCTTATTCGTTAAGATCCTCGAAGGGGGACGCAAGAGAGCGTTTCCAACAGAGGATTCACTGTCTTCCAGGTTGCTCAGTCCCTCTTCTTGGAGTACTCGGGGTCTCGAGGGAGGAAATCCAGGAACAGCTCGAGTCTAGACGACGCGAGAGATAGCCCTTCTTCATTTCTCTCCTTCTTTCTCTCAAGCTGCTATCCTCTCTCAAAGCAGATACGAAAAGATATCAAGCGTTGGTATCTATCAAAGTGAAACAGTTCCATATGGAGGACAGATTGATTTCGACTGATATTCGAACCACTTCAGGATGAAAGGATTGACATTGAAAGGACAGACATGTTTTGAAAGCTTTCGTGCCATTTCCAAACATTTTAAAAGACTCCGAAGCGTTTCAAACATTTGATGGATGGAATCCACTTTAAATCAGTCAGATTCTACACTTGAAGTGGTAGAATATCTCGGGGATGATAAAAGCTACAAGAACCTGGGAAGAAATCTTAAATATCTCAATTAGGTCAGAATTATTCCCAATTTCTCAAAAATATCCAGCACTAAACAGACTGGAGCATTCGAGGCCACTTAGTCATCAAAATGCTGGAAGTCGAGCTTTTCCCCCAGTGACAAACCTTGGACCGGGTGAAAAAGAGTCGAGCGCTTTTTATCGGTGTCGCGACGCTCGCTGCAATTATGATTATGTCAGGGCAAGCGGTGCTGCCGGGCGATTAGGGTAGTTGTCAAAATGCTCCGGAGAACAAATGGGAAGTCATAGTATAACTAGAGGAGGGAGAGAAGGACAGTAACCATCCTAACCGTGGCCTCGTGTAAGGGAGACGTCGCAGTCAGTGTCAGTGGTTTGCAGCGATGTCGCATCCCCTGGACTAAAGGGTGGTTGCGGGGTTAGAGATTACACAAATGAGAAATGACCATCGGGCTATCGGACAACTTTGGTCAAGTCGACAGAGAGGAAGTGAACTAGACAGAGACAGACAGAGAAGGATAGACCATTAGGTTTTATAGCAAACGAGAAAATGTCAAGTGACTTTCACGGCCCTTATCTTTTTTCTATCTTCATCTCTTTCCTTTTTCAGCTCCTTTCTTATTTACTTCCCTCTCTGGATTTGTAAAATTTAATAAGGATTTCCCGGAATCAAAAACTTTTAATACTAACACTTAGGAAATAAGAAAATAAGCTTTGCTAGGTAATATAACATAATTTTCGGAAAAATGTGGGTTAATCCCTTATGACATGCAACCCCTTCAATTGTAAAAGAGAAGATAAACAAGTAAATGAAGTTCGTCAGACTAGAACTTCGTTGACTTAAAATCATTTAAACGATTGAATAATTTTATATTTGAAGGACGAAGAATTGTATTCTACAGGACTGAATTTGCGAAATGACAGAAAACTAAATCTCCAGACAGCTTCGGAACAAATAGCCTTGACCTGGCGATCGATAAAAAATCTCGAAGCTAAAGAACAAAGAGAAAAACGATATGACGGATCAGTTCAAGAGGCTTAGGTGGAGCCTTTTTTTTCAAGATTTACCTTAGTATCGAGAAAAGGGAGAGAGAGAAGAGACTGGAGGTCGCTGAATGACATCCTAAAGATAGACTTTGACAAATCACAGATTCTCCCTCCATTTCTGGCTGTCCTTCATCCCCAACTATCAGCACCCCCTTGAGATTCTCTCACTCGGTTATATTTTGCGGGTACAATTGCGTCTGTTCCTTGGAGTGGATTTAGTGAGCGATATTCGGTTAGTGAGAGTCCTCTCCTCGATTCTCTCTTTTTCTCGACTTCTTTACACGTTATAATACCAGGCACAGAGACGCGTCCGGCCTTGGCATTTGCGAATAAATGGATCCACTGTCCGTTCGACTGAGTAGATTCAGTAGAACTGTGGTGTGGTTGGGGGAGGCGGGGGACGAGGAACGTTTCCGCGTGATAAGATAAGACCGTATCAAGAAGCACTCTACTCGTCTCACTCCTCTTATAACAGTCGCGGCGAGCAGCAATCATGTAGCCATCATTACAACCTTACACAAGTAGCCAATGTTTGCCCCGAAACACCGAATCGCCATTAAGCCATTAGCGACAAGAAACGGTTTATTCGAGGGAACTCGTTCTAGAAGGTTCACTTTTCGAAAATGAGGGAAACTTAAAAGGAAGATAAGCTAAATGTGCAAATTGATTGATACTGCAGATAATCCTTATTTAGCATACGAGTCGGACTTTAATTTAGCATCTATAAGAGATAATGTTCAGATAACATCGAGAAATTAACATCTTAAGGAGTGTACTAAGAATACAAGAATACTGACATCATGTTAGGAATACCAGGACTTGGAAAACTCGAGCGGTTTTAGAAGATGAAGTTATGATCAAGGAAGAATAATTAGATCAATTAAATGATGAATTTGAAGAATGATATATTTGAAGTTTACTAATCGAATGAATTAAGGAAGCTGGACTTGGACACGTGAGCGGTAATGGAAGACAAGTGTTTCCTTCCTCTCCCTCCTCTTTTTATCAAGTGACACCATTAGAAGGTAAGTTGGTAACTCCATTAGCACGTGCACGAGCCACTTCCGTTTCCTTATGGTGGCCCAAAGGGTATAAGATCTCACGTTAGGTTAGCACGTGGCAGGACGTCTTAGAAGAGCTGAAGAGTGTTCAAGGAGGAAGAGGAAGTTGGCTAACTATTCAAAGGAACAATGCAAGACACCAATGGGACACTTGATCCATGAATTCAGGATGAGTCACGAGACTCTTTTACCCTTCGTTGTGTATTATGTATTCTGAACTCTCTTTAACACGGATCGCACTTTCCAGTGGATAAATTGTTCACCAAGAAAGGATCGAGGGCAAGGAATAATCTCGTCTGGTTCCAAAAGGCTCGACCTTACACATGATAAATGTAGCCGATGCTTCCAATTTGATAGAGATACAAATTTCGACACAGACAAACAGTTCTGATTTCCGGTGTTAAAACACTGATTTTATGCATAAAAAACTCATCTCAATTATAAATGATATTCTCTTTTGCTCAATTTCACTTGAGAGGTAGTTTTTCTTGAGATGTTTTTAATGTATTTAAAGTTAGAAGTAGGTTATAGGCGGCAAATAAAAGTCAATTTCTGTGGATCCTTTCGAGAAAGGTATAAACCGGCAGTCTACTAGCTGGCAATTTAAATCCGAGATTCTATTAGAACGTCAGAAAGTCTAACAGTCGAGATAAGTTCTTGGAAGAAATAATGATGAGAGTTCATCTCATTCCGTCGGAGGAAAGTCAAATCAGTCTTTTATAAGCGAGCTATCGAACTCGTGACAACGGCTCAATGAAGAGTGTGATGGAAAAAAGAGGATTGGAGGTAAAAGGGGTGAGAGAACGTTGTGCTCGCATATTGACTCATAGTCACCAATAAAAATTCAATAACGAATTCCCGTTGGTTATTGTCGAAAAGTCCGGGCGAGTCGCGGGGGCCCTTTTAGCGGTTTTAAATCGTTTGTTCGAAAATATCCGATCGTATCGTGACAACGAAATGGTTGCTGACGATTGCCCCAACACCGCAAATGCTCTCTCTATTTCTCTTTACTCTTCACTTGCACCCTTTTCTCTCTTTCTCTCTCTCTCTCGCTCTCTTTCACCCCAACAGTGCTACTGTCTAGAGGATTCACGCGCACATACATTTTTCTACAATGTACATTCACAGCCTAACGAATATTTTGTTTTGTGTGAGAACGTGTGGTTGAAAAAGAGCAGTGGTGTGAGGTGAAATGAAGTCAGCACGAAAGCCGAAAGAAATAAAAACGCTACGTCATATCTTCGTCATTTTTTATCTCACGCAGACGTGTTTGAGATTAGTGGGTGAAGAATCGGTTTCTGCTAAAAAGGGAGGAGTGCCATTTCAAAATTGTGCGCTTAAATTCTAGCAGTTTTTAATTTCTTTTTGGATTAGAACTTCTCAAAATATTTTATTAACGTTTTTTAAAATCTGTATTACTTTCCAGAGAAGAATTTTTGGTAAAGATTTAAAAAAAAACGTTAATGAAATATTTTCAGAACTTTGTCCTAGCCAAAAGAGTCGATGACAGTGAAGGAAAATTTGTATAACATGTAGAATGTCAGGAGATTTCATGAAATTTGCATATCCATTAAGATAGCAAGATCCTTTAAAGACTTTCAACTTTTAAATTAATTAAGAAAATCTGTCTTAAAAGAATTTTTTTAAGGAAGAATATCGTATAAAAATAAATAGAAATGCTTTCTCCTTTATACAAGTGGAGACTTAAAAAATTTCCCAAGATACTGCACAAAGTGATTCATAAATATCACTGAATAAAAATTTGTCCTGTCCTTCGTTGCTGCCCTGATTTTGGTAGATACTCTTCATCTGGTTTGGGTCTGGTTTTCGCAATCGCTAATGAGATTCCGAATGTCAAAACTCGAAGTGGAGCCTTCCCAAACAGCGGCCCCCAAATAACGAATCGAGCGATTAGATGGATCGATAAGGACCACGGCGAAGCAAGCAGAGCAGGTATCCTTCTTTCTTCCTCTTTCTCACCTGTCTCTCAATCTCATTCTCTCGTTCTAGCTCTAGCAGATCGTTCCTTTAACTCAGCAGAGTGAGAGGGACGAAAAAAGTGAGAGAAATAGAGACAGAAAGAAAGAGGTGAGGGAGGACGCGGGCAGAAAAGATAAAGAGAGGACTAAAGAGCGGAGATTAGCGCTAATGCACCATCGGGGAATGGGATGGGATGAGATGGGGGCGAGGTCCATCGTATCTCTCATATTTCAGACCCCCGTGACGTCGTCCGAGATACCGAATCATTCCCACCTAGAGAGACGTTATTTTTAGCCGGTCTT
The DNA here is from genome assembly GCA_900474325.1 of Synergus umbraculus. NCBI lineage: Eukaryota > Metazoa > Arthropoda > Insecta > Hymenoptera > Cynipidae > Synergus > Synergus umbraculus. The sequence continues at coordinate 153,934 of UCOK01019912.1, forward strand.
CTGCCTTTACCTCTCTCTTACTAACTCCTTTTCTAACGCGTAATCTCTCCAGCTTCTCCTCTCCCGAGATAACGTCGGTAGAAGTCGAAAGATCTTATCGCGATGTAAAGAGTAAAGACTAGAGAGAAGCTAGTTGGCTATCATTTCAAAAACAAGATATTCTTGTTAACTTCACGGCACAAGAATCTGTAAGAAACGATTACGTCGTGCTTTTCACAAATATCTTTTACATTTCCTATACGAAAAGGTTAATCACCTGTCAAGAAAAAATTATTGCTTTTATATCCAGAATACTTTGATAACCAAATATTAATAATAATAAGGATTTTAGGTATGGTACATTGGCTAATTGTGTCTGCTTCTAAAGCTTTGCACATACGGCCATGATCAAATAATATAAATGACAACAGCACACAAGTCTTCCCCATCCAAGTACTAACCGTGCCCAACACTGCTTAACATCAGTGATCGAACGAGAACTAGTGTTTTCAGCGTGGCATGGCCGTTGTCCTTTATACATACCATAATTTGAAACTTTTAAATTAATTCAATCAAATTAATTAATTCTATTAATCAAAATAACACAGAAAAAACAAGGACTGAAAGTGTTTACAACTGAAATCATTTTTTAGGCTGAATTTCAGTCTTAAGTCAGTTTTAAGTCTTGTTTTAAGACTAAGAAGTCTTGTTATTAGATTTCTTAGTCTTAAAACAAGACTAAAAATTGACTTAAGACTGAAATTCAGCCTAAAAACTGATTTCAGCTGTAAACACTTTCAGTCCTTGTTTTTTCTGTGAACGAAATAGTTTCAAAAAAAGAGAAAAGATTGTATTTTAAATTTAAAATAAATATTTAATTTTTAAACATCGACTTTCTTTTTTTAAATTATTTAATTATTTTGATTAATAGAATTAAAATTATCTAGGAAGTTTGCTTCATTTTACTTCATTTGTTTAATCAGTCTTAATTACTTCTTGGATATAGTTTTTGGTTCGAACGCTACATAAAAATTCGTTCATTTGAATATTCAGCAGTTGAACGAATGTATTGAAAGGGGAGAATGATCCAGTTCAAAAAACGGGTTAAATGAAGTAACAGGAATGACGAAATGAGGAGAGGGGGAGAAGTAATAACGTGGAGAACATGATATCACACGTCGTATAACGTCGCGCATTTTCATCCGAATATCCAGATAACGACCTAATGGTTCAAACTTCTCGCCACCTACCGGAGGATTCAATGAATCTGAAAGCGATAATGCAAACTCCGAAGCTGGCACCCTCAACCAAGATTCGTCTAATCGGGACAAAGTATAAGGAATCAGATTGAACATAGGGAAGTGATCGATAAGGTTTGAAAATATAAAATCTTATCTTCCCACGGTTCCACTATACTTTTCCTGGAAATTTATGTCGTTTATCTTTGAAAAAATCCTTGTGATTCGTTTTATGAAGATGGCACTAATATGAATCCCGTTTCATCTTTTATGATTCCTTTATATATCTCAGGAAAGAAAGGAAACATTTTAAAAGTTAAACGCAAATTTTATTGAAAAATTGTATATCAAGACATGATACGATTCAAAGAATTTGCCGCTCAAGTTAAAGTTAACTAGCTTTGAAATATTTGAGTCTTAATCATTGATGGAACGATGGAAGAAATAGAGAAGTAATCTTACTGGCTTATGACTAACGAAGCTAGTCAAACTTGTAATCTATCCACTTTGAGTAATCAGTGGTACCTATCTGTTACTTTATCAAGAAAATGTTTTATCGTCAGATGTTTATCTTTATCTGGATAGGAGACGACAAATTATACCTTATCCTTCTTTGCATAAAACATTTATCTGACTCAGCAAACGAATAAATATCTTAACTTACTTTCCAATCTTACTATTTTTGATATCTTCGGACTTTATTGTCAGTTCCATCACAAAACTTGAAACCAAAACAAATCAAAATTTATTGGTACTTTTTCAAAAATTGTTTCTTTCAAAATGGAGATATACTCTCTAAAACTGAATCAGTCAAGTTCCACTGATTTTCAATGACTTTTCATTGATTAAAATCGTGAGAAAAGAGGTCACTGCAAATCAGTGGAATTTGACTGGTAATCAGTTAAATTTCACTGATTCCGGTTTAGAGAGTAATTTAATTGATTTGAATGTTTTCAAAATAACAAGACAGTAAAACATCTCAGACATTTAAATTCACAATGCTGGCTATATAAAAATTAAACGAAAGCGTCAACCTCCATCAAAAATACCTTTATCTCGCTGAAGAGGCTGAATCTAAAATAAAGGAGAGGTAACGCGATCTACCCCCTCCCCCTCCCCCCAAGTTTAAAGGTTTTCGCGGCCTGATGCTCAAACATCGAGCGCCATTTCGCAAGTATCTTGCCACAGTGTCACGACCCGAGAGAGTACCAAAGTACCGTAGTAGTACAGGAACCGCCGCCGCCCACTCGTGTGGAAAAATGATAGCAGACTGAGTGCCCCTGGGGGTGGTTGGGTGGCCCGAGAGGGGGTCGTTGGGTCGGGACGTGGCTGGAAAGGGGGTTGGGACTACGAGAGGGCGACGAGATGCCTGCTCCCGATTCCCTTATCACTGCGGCACAGTTGTGTGTGCCTTTATGAAGATCTGTCAAACTCGGCTCTCTCTCACTCACTCACCCCCACCTCACACTCTCATCTCTCATTCCTCACACCCTCTCAGCTCCGCAATACAAGTTTTGATGCTACTATAAGCATAGACGAAGGTGGAACGATATATCACATGATTGTCGTAGTCCTTGTATTCTATCTGCTAATTTTTTTTAAATTCAATCTACTAGATCTACCTTAAGTTTAGCTATTTTTACTTATTTTGACAAATAATTGTACTATTTGTACAACTTTACTTTTTTGGGGGATTGTGACAACTTTAGTAATTTCAAACAATAAGAAGATGAAATGGATATAATAGTGTATGGGAAAATTATGGGAATGGGTCGATTGTAGTGGTAATTGTTTTAAAATGTTTCTTATACTTGTCTCTGCCACGTATTTGCAGATTATTGTTATAACTACAAAGGCAATATTTTCTTCCCAAGGAAGTTAGAGTATGATAAGATCTCTCTCTTTCTCTCCCCCGGCCTCTCTCGCTTGCTCGCTTTTTATCTTGCCTCTTTCCCGTATGCGATGATCGAGCGAACGTATACACGAAGATCTCTGCACAGTGAAGATAAGACTTGGCGCGATTTCTTAGAGCGAATTCCGAGAGTTGGGTGGAAAGTAAGACAAAGTCTTTTGTGGCCTTTGTGAATCTTCTCTGTGATCCGTCGATTCTATCTGATTCATGAGATAAAAATTGTACGTGAAAAAAAACTAGGAAAATTGAAAATCTGAAAACTGATTTCTTCTATAGTCCTTGCAGGGTGACCACAAGATTCAATTTTTCAATTTTCCTGACTTTCAGACAAATTTCCCTGAAAAAGGATTAAAAATACAAATATATTTTCGTAACTGTCTCTAAAATTCACGTCAAACTTAGAAATCTCTTAAAATTCTTAGAAATATCTTAAAATTCCACGAAACCCCTTCAAATTCGTTAATATCCCATGCCATCTCTTAAAGTTTCCCTAATTCTTTTTAAATTCCTCGAAATTATTTAAAATCCTTTAAATTCCACGAAGAACTTGAAATTTTGTCTCCGTCTTCTCCTGAAACTAAATATTGAAGCTTTTGTCTGACAAGTGGATTCTATTCTGCACATTTGTTGGCCATGCTTCTTGACAAGAAGATCAGATACGTCTGTTTGAAAGCATTACTCATTTTCCCAAAATAATGTGCTATGAATGAAAAGCAGTAAGCGCGGAGATCATGCGACTATCAAAGGAAAGTGGCTTGATAAATCGTCGAATGATCTTAGCCAGGAAGAGAAAACGAAAATGTGAGAAGGGTTTCGTGGAGGATAGCGAGGAAAGGAGAATAATATACGCGACTCTGCAATGCGTTCTTGATTCGAGTCACGCGCTCTATCGGAAATTAGAGCCGCGTCAACCACCCCTTTTGAGTGGGCGACGAAAGTTGCCAGCGACCGAGCCGATTCAGAAAGGGGGTCTGTAATAACATGTAATCTTTATGCAAATTTATTATGCCTTGGATACCTTCGAAATTTGAATCAAAAGTAAATTTCTACCATCTGGAACTTGTGAGACTAAACTTAATCGCTAATTATAGTAAAATACTAAAATTTGGCGACAATAAAAGTAGAGAGATAAAAGCTCCACACATATAAAAAAAATTCGCAAAAAGAGTCTAAACTTCGGGACCTAGAGCCAGACATGGATCTTGGATAGCCTGTGTCTTGAGTGACATTTCTGATGGGTTTGTGAGGGTTTCGATAGACTTATTCTGCAGATATGAAATAAAAAGTAACAAAAGCATCGTAACAGCGTGTTCCCCATTCCTCGCAGAAAGTGGCACGTGGATATTTTCCAACAAATCAGCATTGTCTGAGTCGGGGTTTGTCGAGTCGGGGGTGGCGGTGATGGGATTGGCGCGGTTGAAGACAAAGGAGCATCCCGTTACGAATCGCTCTTTGCTTCGGAGTGAACATGGCGTATCTACATCCCGTTGCTGCCTATTCAGAAGTCCCTTTCTCCGTTCTCCTACCGAAGCTTCGCCACGATTATTACCGATACATCCACTTCGCGCCTTTTCATTCCGTTACTTCTCCATGCACTGCGAGATTAGCCGAGTGTTACGTGTACCATACATAGAAAGACGCCTCAACATATGAAGTATCGCGTCTCCGAGTGCATCATCACGTATCCATAATCCAACGTCGGTGTATTAGTTAGCTTCGAACGCGACACGTGCACCTACTTCAACCCCTTTGAAATATATCCGGAGTAGATGGAGTTTTGCGACGAGTGTGGCTCTTCAGAGTTCTGTCTTTGCGAAATAAAATCATCAGCAGCTAGGAGGAACAAAGAGGGAGCGGGCTGCTGCAGTTAAATCATCTTGAGTCGATGTTTAGCAGCATTATCAGAGCTCAGGTATTATTATAACGTGGGATGAGAAGCCGAGATTCAAAGGAATATGAAAATAGAACAATGTAGCTGAATGCAGAACTCAATACATGCGACTGCATTTATATCGGTGTCATGAATATTGTCGAGATAGAAACTGTAATGCGATGTTTAGAACGTTGCTGCTTATATCTCACGTCAATCTCTGACACTGAAACTCGATTAATCGTCACATTTATACCTACCACACACGCTGATAAAAATTTGTGTAAGAACTATATAATGCATTGATATAATTCATAACTTTCAACTTGCTTTTTATAATACGACGGTTTTGTTTCGTCATCAGATGATAGTGAGGATAGTGCATTAAATGAAGAGATGATAATTCAAAATGTAAGGTTCTGGGTAACGATAATTCAAAAAATAATAAAATTGGAATTGATTGGAGAACACATAGAGGATTGGAATTGGAAGAGCATCAGAGGAAATAAATAAATTATACATAAAGTTTACTATAAAAAAGAAACTGTCCGCCTCATGAAATCGAACGATTCGTTCGTTTTACGAGAGTCTCGATCGCAATGACAAGCACATCGCTTAGATAATAATGAATGCACGTCAGCCGGAATAAATTTGATTCTTGCGATCCCATAGATGGTACCGCTATTCGATAAATCGCATAAACCTCGATTTATCTGGAATCAAGCACTTCTCTCGAGATCCTTCGTCGCTTTCTCCAAACGCCATCGAAATCGACCACCGTCTTATTCAAGGGATAGGATTAAGAGGAAGAAGTGGAAGAAGCACGGTGTGGCGGATGAAATGTACCATTCCAGAGTGGATAACTGTAAATCATAATTTAAATCGAGAGAGGATTCTTTTTTTTTCCTTGATCCTTCAAATATCCCTCTCCCCTATTTTCTCTACATCGATCATCGAATCCCTCCTCCTTACTTATTTTTTTTTCTTTCTTGCGGACGCTTACTCTTCTTATCTTAAGATCTCGTGCAAATCTTGTGCGCGTGCAACTAAGAAGGGGGATAAAGGGAAAAGGGGCACGAATTTCGACCATCGAGACCGGATATCGAGATAAATTGATCGGACCCCGACTTTCCAGATCACGACCACTCGATTCATGCAATATCTCCCATGTAGGCTGTAATTTGAAAACAGAAGGAAAGTTCGAGTCTTTTGAATATATAAAGAAAAGAAGATTTACAAAAATTCACCAGGTCGACATTTTCTAATAACTATTAACAGCCTCTGGACCAGATTAATCAAATTTTCTCGGACCGACTGTTTCTATCCAAATTCCGCCACGTGTTAAATCTTTTTGATAAATGAACGGCTTATCCACGAGATAAAGATTATGATTATAACAATTGCGAATTTAATCGGATCCAATTTGCAAAAGACAACAAACGTTTCAATTTATGTTAAAGATAAGATAAAATGCAATTGACGTGATGAAAATCGATTTAACTCACTTTCAATTCGTTCACAGTTCTTGATTCAACATCTATTTTAAAATATTTTGCTGAATCATCCTAATAATAAATTAGTGATTAAATTGAATGAAGCCTCTTTCTGTCGTTGAATTAAATCATAGAGTTTATCAATTTTTTTTAAAAACGTACAAGAACACGTGCATGGAAGGAGTCTTTCATTGAAAAATTCGAGCGTGGAAAGAACTCGCGAATCTGAATACAATTGTGAGATATGAAGCAGACAAGATCGGGGATCGTATTTACGTGTTTACACGCGCGCCAGAAGGGGGTAGGTCCTTTTAAGGGAGTCATCGGCCAAAAATGGAGGCGGGAGGGAAAGCTTCCTGGTGAAATCGTAAATCTCTTCTCAGCTCGCACCTATGTCCTATATATAATATGACTGCGGGTATAATACAGAGTTTCCTCGACTATATATACCGGGAAATCCATTACATTGTAGAAGTACATTCCCGACAATATTAAATGCTCGCCTTCCACAATCCACACGCACGCGTTTCTGCAAGAAGCTTCTACGGGCATAAGCCACGAATAATAATTGTTTCTAACAATAAGAGGAGAAAAAAAAACTGCGTGTACGTAGGTACCGAGCTAGCGTGCCGGTCTGCGCTTATCGACGCCAGATCGGGTCGTTAAGTACGTATACATTCGTATGTACCACTGAAAATACTTTACACAAGTTGCATTATTAGGAAGTTGAATATATACACTGCGTACCTATGCTTCACGTTACCTTATACTGTCTTAAAAAGAATTTTTGTAAGCACTTGATTTTACTGAGATTATATTTTCAAATAGGCAGCATAGCAGTAAATTGGCAGCATAATTATACTTCTTAGAAAATTGAGAACGGAATAAAAATGTTTTATTAGAGGGAGAACTGTTATGTTCGCTGAATGAGAAACCGCATTATGAAATGGATTAAAATGACGTAGCAGAAGTTTTTAACTTTCAAATGAACAAAGTATTTTTTTAATTCTATTTTATTCAGAAATATTGTCCCAACTAAGACAATTGTCTGCACGTTAAATTCACTGTTAAAAAAAACTAATCAAAATTTAATATACCATTATGTTTTAGAATTAATATACAGCCACATTAAAATTAATATACTTTCTATTAACATTAATATATTTTATATTAATATTAATATACTCTTATATTAAATTTAATTTACGGTATATGCAAATGACTTTACAAAATGTATATTAAAAGTATATTAATTTTACAAACATTTTTAACAGTGTTTATATCTGATACTATATTTAAAAGGATATATTAAGGGCGCCTTAGGTGAATAACTGATTAATCTTCAAGGGGTGGATAATAGATTGCATAATTGCACTAAACAGCTCCATTACTCTAATTTGTTAAGCCCCTATAAAAATAAATGAGCATTTTATATCTGTACTGGATAGAACTAATTTTGGATTGGGGAGAGAGATCAAGGGTCTCGTTTTCGGATGACAAATAATATCTGCTTTTCTTTCCGCTTATTACGAGAAATGCGCGAGTGAAGGCACAATCTGTCCTGACTTGGGAACACGAAAGAAGGAATAAAGTAGAATGGCCTGAAGGCGTTGGTAGAGGGTGACCAAACTTTTTAAATACTTTCGAAGTCCCTCGTTAGGATGACAAATTGAACCGAGCTCGAGAGTCTTTGCGCTTCTCTCTTATTCTCGGCAAAGACGATTAATTCAGCAGTAGCCTCTACTTGTCTCTGATACTCCGTCTTTTAGGAGGGTAAAAAATTGGAAGATCAAACTTTCCTCTTATTACGCATTTATTATATGTTTATCTAAAACGAGCTAGGTCCTTAAATACTCTTTTAAAACTCAAGATGAATTATTTCTGGTTGGCAATATCGTAAGGAAATAATTTGAATACTTTAGTGTAATAATATCATCAGGTTGGACAAGTTTAAGGGAATCTGAAGGGGTTGAAAGTGGTGTGAAAATTTATTACGAGCAAATTTCGTTAGGGGTGATAATTAAATTATCAATTCTACAGCTCCAGCTTTGGAGACATTTAAAGTAGTAATCATTTCTGTTTTCAAAATATGAAATGAGCGATGAGGGTCGGAAAATGAGAAATGCAATTCTTGGATGTAGAAAACTTAGGAAAATGAATAAAAAGTCATTTGCATTAACCGAATTCAGTCACACGATACATTACTTCGTTTCAATGGAACGCGTTCTTCCGTTGACGAGCTTTTTGTCTCTTAATACGATCTAAATGAAGTGCTCGTATAAGTGAGTCCGTGAAGTTCTCGTCGACGACGTAATATAACTTATTGGACCTTTTCGAATTTTATTTTCTCTCTAACTTTCTTTATTTTGTATCTAACAGCTAATTCAATAAGCGAGTCATTTTATTATGAAAATATAGAGTCTTCTCAGAAAGAGTACACGGAATGAATTATTTATCGAAACTGTCCTATATTCAAAAGTCAATAACAGCCAAGGAAAACTTCGATAACTTACTCTGTCAGGTTTAATATTCATTTTCACATGAAGACTTACCTGAAAGAGAAAGTACGCAAAACATTAAAAATAATTCAATGCGCGAGCTGATTAAAAATTACTTTAGGCATCTAGAAATATGTAAAATCATTTTAAGACTCCTTCGGGAATGTATTAGTGAAATATGATAAATAGTTAAACTTCGAGGTACAGCTCGACAAGATCTTTTTCCCGCAGACGAGCAGTAGACAATATAAATGTCGAGGGTGCTACCAGAGAGAAAAACGTTGAATGGTAGGGGATGACTGGTTGAATTCAAGTGGGGGTGATGTGGTTGGTTGGAGGTGGCAGCCACCGGTGGATATCTGCTAGCGAGTTAATTCTACCCCCAGAGGGTGTTGGAAGAGTAGTTCGCGCGAGAACGAGAAAAAGAGAGGAAGGGGAAAAAAGTGTGCCGGGCCGCGCAGGCAAGATAACACATTTTGACGGTATAAAAATGAGTGTTTTTCCCTCCCCTATCTGGGAAGATAGCGCACCTCGAGAGCTTACCCGCGTTGTGCGTCCGCTCACTGTACAGAAGTTCCATTTTGGCTTACTGCTACGATTCGTGTGTAGGAATGCTTTTTTGGAAGAGCTCCAGGGACTTTTTGAAGAAGGTCGAGAACTAATTTGATCGACCTACATTTTCGGAATGAAGCTAGGTTTATTTCTGATACAGTTGATTAGAATATGCTGAAGGTCACAGGATTCTGATTTTTTTTGTGAAAAGTGGGATGGTTCATCTGCTTTCCATTTTCTGACTCTTTTAATGGGTTTAATGCAACAAAATGTTAAATTTACTGATGGTTTACATTTGGAATATTTGAGGACCATATATAATTGAAATTGAAATTAAATTACAAGCTTTCAAAATTGAGTGGGAGCTCATGCGTTCAATACTCGACGTTCACTTTGCAGTGTAGGCATCGGACAGTCCGACTATCGGCTAGATATGTTAATTTCCACGGCGCCCGTTCTGATCGTTGCATCTTGACTGCAGACTCCATTTAAATTAGATCGCGCCAACATTGATCTGCGTTCACATTGGAAGTCACTCTTCCCTTTTAATAGCTCCATCCGTGAATTACGACCTGGTAAATGACACTCGCCTTGTCCAGGTCTCTTTTTCACAGGGAAATATCCAGGATGTCTCAAGAGAAATCTCTTCCGTTCTAATAACATGAATCGCTTATTTAATTATAAGTTGCTTCCTATAACTAATTTATAGATTCTTAGAAGAAGCTTCTATATCTCATCAGCGAATAACAACCAACATGTGCTGAAAAAGATCCTTTTGCATTAAATTTACAAATCAGACGAATGCAAGGTGTTACAATATTTATTTCAAAAATCAAAAAGTGCTTATTGGCTCATTATACTTTAAAATGTTCAACGACCTCGGAATTAGCGCAGAAGGTGGTTTCAGGAACTAAATGATGTATCACCAATATACATGTATAATCATGCAGCGATACATCATATTTTATTTATGAAATGGCTTTGCGCGATACTTTTTTCAACCATCAATTTTCGTACCCTCATTCTCTGTGTCAAAACAGATAAGGTAGTCAGCAGAGTTACTGAACTGATCAAGATTTAGATTTTGAAGTTGATTTGGTAACAATATTACTTTTTTATCCCTTAAAACTTTCGCGCCCAGGGATAGAGATCCCTTAAGGATTAAATCACAGAGTCAGGCAGTATAATCAAATTCTTCAGGCTCCCTCAAAGTTTACATACTGTGGAACTGGTTTCAATAACTGATTATATTTTCTCTCGATTAGTTTCACATAAATCCAATTTACATGCACATTATCGTCCCCGAAGTACTACTGCACACTCGAGCAGGAAGAAGCCGGTTTTGGACCGGCGTCGCAAATAAAACAAAAAAAAAAAAACGAGAATCCTGCGCACCGACCAGCAAAGAGCTCGTGTATGTATGAATGTTGTCGAACACGTCCTCGAATATGAAACCGCAACAAAACAAAGATGAAGTTGTCGCGTTGGGTTTTCGTGCAGCGGCCCTGGGCGCGGTTGGCGGCCCTGTTGGGTGGGTACACGAGATAGAATCAGTAGCTGGAGCTAGTTAAACGATAAAATCGCAGAGCCGCGAAGCGAGGGTACAGTTGGGTGGGAAAGGGTGGCGGGACAAGGGGTGGGCAAAAGTATAGAAGGGGAGAGAAAGAGACAGAGACAGGGAGAAAGAGAGAGAGAGAAGGCGAACGGAGAGCGATCGCTGATAAGGGCCGCTGCGCAGCCGATAACACTCCCTTATCTTCCCAGTGGCGCCGCAACTCTCAAGGCTTTCCAGCTCACTCCAGTGTGTATATATATATTTATATATGCAATATACATATATATGTGAAAAAATATATATATATATATATATATATTTGTATTATGACGCTCCGCTTTATATTCGCGATTCATACCATTACACCGTCACTCACATAAATCTGTAATCTCACGTGCGAGAAAAAAATTTCTCGTTCAGCTGACACTGGAGTCTGCTAAGATCATCAAGATCTACAAAATGCAGTACCAGTCACGCGAAATATATCCCCCCATCAACCCAAAAAAAGTCTGCATTCAATGCTCCCTGGAAAATGCTTTCAAATGAAAATTATATTCACTCGAAGATTGTATCTGAAGTTAGAAGATACGCCAATGAATGCAATTGGAAGATTTTTCGAATTTAAAAATGTAGAGCAAATTCTGTGATCGAAGTGTAAATGCCAATAGTTATCATCATGATTCCCACACTTGAATTATCAAATCCTGTGATCAATTCTAATATTAAAGTTGAAGAGAAATTCTGATGATGCCAACTGAACGCTGTATTGCTAATCAGGAAGATTCTCGTAAATCATCATGTGCCAGTCTTATCTTGAACCCGAATCTGCAAGATTACGAGAAATCCTGATAACGCTGGATGCAACCCAAGTGCAATAGTAGCAAGAATTATAGAGATACCCATAAACCATTCATTGTTATCACCAAGCACACTCTATCTATAACACATATATACATACAAATTTCATAATCCAATGGCATCATATCCTCTATCCTACTCTAGTCTCTAAATAGATTCTCTAGCATAAACTCTCCAAATTGACATAAATCCTGATAAAAACAATTCTCGAAATAATTTCAACTGACATTAACCAGAGGCTGAATTAGACATGTAGTTTTCAGTACTATTATACTGATTTTTTCAAGACTTTTGAAACTTCCTTCGCGATATTTTATGTAGATTGCTGTTGTGTGAGAACCACACAGAGATAGATGAGAAAGAAGCGCTATCATTCGGATATCAAAGTGTGTATAAACTGGGACATAGTCTGCGTATATAGATACGAAGGATGTGAGGGAAGAAAAGAATGCGATGGAAGGATGAAAGGAAAGGGGAGAGGATTTGAGAAGAGATTCCCTGAATGATACGAGTATAGGATGCCAGATTCCTGAAGGAGATTAGATCACAAGAGTTGATATGAATTTTGCTTCGTATAAGACTCGCTTCTCTTTATCGTTCTGTCTTTGTCACACACTATCTCACTCGTTCACTCTCTTTTCTCTTTCTCAATCCTTGACTCCCTCCCCCTTTCACTGTACAACAAATTACTAAACGTCTCGCAGTCGCGTCGACGTCATTGTCCTGTCCCTAGACCACACAAACTTTTACTATCAGGGAAGGGCATGAATCTCTGATTATCTATGAATAGAAAATAAAAGTTTTCCTCAAGAAATGTTGCGCAATGATCTTCTCGAGGATAACTTCATCTTGGTTTAACACACGGAAAAAAGTGATATGTTTGTGACAGTCACAGAAAAAGTAACATATGGTACAATTTGTGGTTTCCAAAATTTGTGGTTTCCACCATGATTAAAAAGTTCTGAACGTTCAAATGAACGAATTTTTGTATTGATTGTATTTGTAACTATAAAAAGTTTTTAAATATTGATTCATTTACATTGAAAATAGTAAAGAATTAAATAAACTTGTAATCCTGATTGTTATTTTTAGTTGGCACAATATTTCTGGATAAAATATAATTTGAAAAAAATATTCCGTTCATTTGAACGTTCGAAACTCTATTCACATGTTTCCACCACAGAAAAAATAAGGACTGAAAGTGTTTACAGCTGAAATCAGTTTTTAGGCTGAAATTCAGCCTAAAAAATGATTTCAGCTGGAAACACTTTCAGTCCTTGTTTTTTCTGTGACTATTATTAAATAGTTGCCACAACCGCATAGTTGTACCATAATTTACTATTTCTATGATTGTGACAACCATAGAGTTTTTTCTGGTGCATCCAAATCTACAATAAAAGTAAAAAGTAATTAGTTTAACATCATGGGCGACCTGTGTATGCAAGGAAGAGGATGACGAGGTTGTAGATAGAATAAACGTGTAGAACGAGAGAAGCAGACGTGTGTACGAGTTCACACGTGTCTACTGTCTGAGCGTATGCGTACACTGGCGAGATAATCGCAAACGGACAGCACGTATGTATCGTACGATTCGAAAAAGGACAATGGGTGCGCAAACGCACCTACACGTGTCTCCTTCCTCGAAAATAAAAGAAAAATTAAGATTATTTGTATGCTATTGTTTGATAAATTTGTTCAGGGAATCGCAAGTATCAATTCAGGGATATAAATCCAAAAGTTTTACATTACGTTGAGAGATTATAAAATACGAGTAGTTTTTGTGTAATAAAGTAGCAGAGAACAGAAGACCAATTTCAAAACTTCAGACAATTTGCAGATTGTTTTTCCAGGTGAGTTTTGGAAAAACTTCCTGTCAATCAATTGCTGAATCCTCTAGTTTTGAATTTAAGAAAAACTCTAAAAGGTATGGTGGAAGAACAATGCAACAGTGAGAAGTCGGTAGTGTATTGACACCGACACACTAGCGTCACAGTCATCAAGTGTTGAGAAAGAGTGAGTTTGAGAGCGAAATACCACATAAGAGTGAAGAAAAGGGAAGGAGTAGATCGTTATCATTGCTTTCCTGTGTCCTGCCGAGAAGAGTGTTCGAGCAGTATGAGGAAACGTCGACCATGAATTATTCATGCTTGTCCTCAAGACTTTGCTCAGACGAAGGGAACCGCTTCGTTTATCAATCAGAGATACAATACGATGAACAAATTCGTATTGGAATTGTCGGTAAGACTAAAATGTATGTAGACACTTCACAATCTATTTTATTCCGAGTAAGTAGAAGATTTAATGTCATCAGGAGGATAGATAGAATATCGATTTAGACTTACAAAAGCGATTGGTCATATTTATTCAATAATTATTGAAGTTTAAAGTACAACCTTGTCGTTTTAGGAATTTTTGTAATTAAAGCTCTTAATGATAGACATTATGGTGCAATTACCTAACTTCTGAGCAAAATATACGAGGATACACAGAAAAAAAAAAGTTTTAAATTAAGCTCGAAAGGACTAGTTTGTGTTACATTTTAAGCCATTTTGTTTCATTTTAAGCCATTTTTTAGGCTTAAATTTAGTTTTAAGCTCAAAAACTGGCTTAAAATGAAACAAACTGGCTTAAAATGTAACACAAACTACACTGAGAAACTCTGTGTTAGAAAAATTACTAATTCGATAGCAAGTAGGGGAAAAATCCCAAAATTGAGACATTTTAATACAGAAAATAATAAATTTTACTATTTCAATAGTAATTTTTACTATTTAAATAGTAAAAATTACTATTTAGATAGTAAAATTTATTATAGTAGTCCTTTCGGGCTTGATTTAAAACTTTTTTGTTCTGTGTATGTACTCTTTAAATTTGAATCAGTGCAATTTATTTAACTGATTACCAATAAAATTCGACTGATTTTCAGTGACTCTTTTCTCACGATTTTAATTAGTGAATAATCTACTAGACATCAGTGAAAAGTCACTGAAATTTTTAGTAGTTTAGTGATGATTACTGAAAATTTCAGTGACTTTTGACTGATTAAAATCGTGAGAAAAGAGTCACTGAAAATCAGTGGAATTTGACTGTTTTAATTTTACAGAGTATGAAATATAAGATATGTATGATATGTAAGAAAGTAGTAATAGTTTTATGTTGAAATTATTCGTTTTGCATAAAAAAAAAACGGTAGAGCCTAAGTTTGTCACAAAATGCCGAATTCTTTGGAGAAACAGCCGAGTAAGGTTGAAGCTGCGATGTGTGAGCTCGAATGTGTGGCCGTGGTTATCTCGCACGTCAAAACGGCGCAAAGTTGTGCCGCAGCAGGTTGTACGCGGGACTTGGTGGCACAGATACCGACTCCTCAATGTCAAAAGATAGTAGCTGAGACAGAGACTCTGAGTAGCTCGTCAGAGTCTCTCGTCGACAAGAACCGACCCATAGGTGGCGGTTCCAAAACATTCCGAGTCTCATAATACTGACCTCTCGACATCTCCCTTATCAGATCTCTTGGTCTCTAGAACTTCCTCTTTTCTCTTCGAAACCATATCCATTTCCAACTGCAGTGCTATCTCCTTTCTTAGCTATTCAAAATGAAATTCCTCCAACATAAATCAAATCAGATAGAACTAGAATAATTATTTGTAGCTGGCTTCTGTGTTTCGTGTTTCCTTATATACATATATGCTTTGTATCAATCTATATGCATAGTTTTATAAGGAGGGATAAAAACTAGATACGATCAAAGTATTTTGACTCGCTTGTCCAAACTTGAAATGCTTTTGAGAAAAGAAATCGCAAATCGTAATCCTTCTTCAATGGGTTCGCTTTCAGAAGATTCTTATGCACAATCATGCTACAGGTACCTACAATGATGATGATGATAAGATGATGCAAACATGTTTTGAAATATATTTCCAATTAATTTACGTCAAAATATTTATAACTTATTATGAATACTTTATTATCTGTCTTGATTTCACAGCTTGGTATTTTTTATTTGCGAAATAAGTGTTTTATAAGCGGCATTAAACTATTAGGAAAAATTACAGTAGAAAAGATAGAGTATGGTCAGCCAGGTGACAATAATTCTTTAATAATTAAAAAAATAGTTGTAAATTTGTTTATTTTAGATTAGAAAATGACTTACTGCCGCAGAGAAAAAAATATTGCGATGTTTATAAATTTCTTTCAATTAATATAGCGAGCTCTCTCAAACTTTTAAGCTTACTGGAATATTTTAAATGGAAATTACCGGCCCTGGTTTACGAATGCTTTAATATTATTTTTAACATTAAAAAAACGCAGTCCCGGCTGTTGGGGTCTTATCAGTCATTTCCATTTCTTGATAACTGTTTTTGCTTATCTGAGTCCGAGCTAGCTGAGTCCCGTCGTCCCTCACTCCGTCTGGCACCGTCTCTCTTCTCCCCACTCACACACTCACTCTTTCTCTGTCGCTCTCTCACTGACTAGCACTTTTCCTGTCTCTCTCTATCCGGTAATAACTTTAGCTATCGCCTTCATTGATCTCCCTATCACTGTTTTATCTCATTCCAGTGACGTCGGAGTCCGGGGACCGGCTATGAATTTTTTCGATTCTAAGCACCAGTTTGCGAATCGTATATCATGTGTAGTATCGATAATTAAAATTTTCCAGATTTTTATTCTCCTATTGATTCGATAATATCAATAACAACGGAGATAATAGGACAGATTGGATCAAAAAATCCTAAAGGCATTTGAAAATTCGGTATTACGTATTTTCGTAATTACTGTCTTGATAAAGCAACTCGGTCAAACACATTTGGTAATCCTGAGATAAAAAAGTTTCAGAGATACGGAGACAGATTGACATTGTCGTTAAGCGAGAGATAAATTCAGGAGTGTAAAAATAAAAGGTTCAATTTTCTAACAGATGAATAATTTTCTAAGCATAATCATATTGTGCTTATTCTTCGAATTAATTATTTTGTCAAAAGAGCTTTATTTCATAATTCATCAAAATTCTTTTGTAGAGATGTATGCAAAGAAATAAAATGTTGCAAAATCAGTAAAGCACATCAGCACCCCATACTTTTTGAAATGAGTCTTCATCCTTGCGATTTGGATCAGAATTACGAGTTTCCGAGATAAAGCCACTCGAGATTTAATCTGAATGCAAAGCGATCTGAGAAGGATTGTTCCATCTCATAGATTCGTCTTGAAACCTGTAGATAAATAGCAAACCAGCATGTACGGGTAGACGGACGAGATTTGCGGCAAACCGGGCGGCAATCTGATAATAGTTGGTACGAAAAGGTGGGGGTGGGATATCGGCGAGGGGGTGGTGTGGGGAGAGGCAAGGTTTGCCTAATCTTTTGTCGATCTTTTGCGAGTGCGCCAAGTACGAGCAGATCCGCCGTTGGCTCGTCGAGGTTATGCTGATATCACGAGCCCTCTACATTATTCAACGGGCGTTTCGGAGACAGGTCGTGTGTCGAGAGGACTTTTCCATTTTTACCCCAAACCGGGACCATCATCGTGACGAATCAGTGGAATTACGTTCCCTTCAAAATTGATATGGGCTTTCAAAAAAACGAAACTTTGTTTCAGACTCAAGAAATGAAGCAAACGCTAATAAGTAACTATTAAAAAATATTTTTCTGTTGATTGAGATCAAAAATTAAAGAAGTAAAAAAGGAATGAGGGTTTGAATCTCGCCTCATAGGCTGAATATTTTTTTAATTGGACCAGTCCCTTCATCGGCACAAAAAGAAGGGATTCAAAATCTGTCTATCCTTGCTTTACAATCGCTTTGAATCGCTACTGACTGCATACGAATTTACATAACGATATTATTAGCGAGTGCGGTGGCATAAATATAAGCGAAAGATAGCGCTCGGCAACGTCGTCGATCGCGTGGATAGCATACACCGATGTCTAGATGCGAGAGTCCATTGCGCCAGAACCTGGACCCGTTTCCTCATTATTATTAATATTTCACAATTATCGCGTTGCTGTTACGCGATCGCTCGACCGATAACGCCCGCCGGAACGCTCTCGTGCTCGGGAATTCGAGATCGAGGCAGAATTCGAGATTCGGTGCTAAAAAGAGAGGAGACCCTTTCCCCCTTCTTCATTTATTTATATTGCAAAGAGAGGAGAAAGTATACGAATGACAGAGTACATGTTTAAACAAATTGAGGGGACTTGGCTTGTTATATCACGATTGGAAAAATTGTTCACACATCTTATCTCCTGCGAACGATATATGTACAATTTTTCGTATGAGAATTATGAGGAGAGATGTGTTAGCGTTTCCTGTTGTCGAATCACGAATTTTAAGATGGAGGACCCAAGTATTTGATTTCATATTATTATGAATCCTGTAAATGGTTTCGTTTGATATAAAAAGAGGCCCAAAATGCAATGAAAGTTTAGATCATAATGTTAAATTCTACTTTTTGAAGACGAGAACTTGCAGTATCATGAAGTATAATGAGAGAGAACCATGTTTCACCTACACGCCTATGGTAACGTGTAACGACGAAAAAATTGGCGAATCGATTAGATAACATCAGATTATTCTTAATTGCATTCTGACAAAGCAACTTATAATTGAAAAAGAAAAATATTTGATATCTCGTGATATCCACGAAATTGACACAATATTTTATTTAAAATGTTTTATACATCCTCATTATGTGGATAACAGAAGCTACCAGAAATGTTTTTTTAGCCCTAATCGACTTTTACAAGTTTATCGAAAAGGTCACCATCAGAGATTGTAACAGATAACACAGCATGACCATTACAGATAAACAGTCTTCATCATCAGCAGAATATCCTCTACAAAATATAGTTTCTACTGCAGCATATATAGGAACAAGAAAATAAAATTATCTGACGCGAGCTAATAGATTAAGTGAGTGCACAAAGGCCTTTATCGATTGAGTCGATTCGACACAGAAATAAAAGTATAAACGCGATAGAGATCACGGAGGCGATAATTTTACGCCAGGCGATTGATAAATCGAAGGGGTTGGCCGAAAGGGGTGAAAATAAGAGTGGAAGAAGTTAGTTGGTGGTTTTCCCGCATCACCTACGATGCCATGATGAACTCGCAGCATAATTCGCATATCGAAACGACGGTACCCGAGGGCGACCCCTCCCCCTTTCCATCCGCGCATAATCATCGGCAATAAATCTCGGTTGCATAAGTGTAACGAGAGATACGAGATCGTAACGCACACAGCCTGAGGCCGGTGAGCGTTGTGCCATCGTCGATCGAATTCTGGAATTCGCTCTCTCCTGTCCAGTTTCCTCTCCGAAGGGATTTACTGATTTAATGCATTTTCCGAGACAAAGGAAATCGAAATATCCAGATATATGCAGATAGGCAAGAATAAATTAAGCAACGTAAAAATGTTCCCCATAAAGAAATATAATTCTTACCTATTGTAAGAACATCAATGAATAATACAGTGGAGATTGAAGAAGATCCAAACTTACCTGTAACAAAGAAAGAAAAATAATGGTTAAATATCATCATATTATCATGAAAACGCCTTATTTTAAGATTCATTAATAATCGGCAGATATAATTCACTGGCTGAGTAAAATTAAGGAGAATAAGTTGATGATTTCATGAACGAATTTCGTTGAAATAAATGATAGGCATGACTTCCTATCTGAAGCGAGGTGGAAGGCCCGAAGAAGATTGACCACATGCGAGGTTTGATTAATTTATTCTACAATGTCTGTAAACTCGAAAGTAAACTGGATATGTGAGAGTGGATATGCTTACTTAGAAGAGCAGAATCAATATCGGACTGACTAAGCCTGGAACATAAAAATCTAATCACAGCACGTACAACGCTACTGGTTATCGAGACTGGACTTATCGCACGACAAATTCCACTGATTCTCGTTGATGAATTTGTATATATGCATATTATCGAATACAAGCTCACTTACATTCCTGACAGTATTCATAATTGCGGTAATTATACTTCTTATTACACGCAGTGCGAGTGTCACTTTCATTTCAACTTGTCCTGCTGACCCGGTTTTTACTCCGTTATGTAATATTTTCTAAATCTTAAGGTAAAAATAATAAAAATAATTGAGTATTTTGTCAGTAAACATATTTTCTATGTGCATATTAAAATTTAAAAGGGATATTACAACAAATATTGCATTTAATGTCCCACATCGATATAGAAGAATGAAAGTTTCCATGTTTGTTGTAAATGAGGTGGGTTACCTTACTGAGAATGCGGGTTCAGATCGCATAGATTGCAATTTGCATTCACACCTGCGCTACCGTGCGACAAGCTAAATAGTGGTCCTGTAAGCATCGCTGCATTGTATACCGACCCGTTTGTCGTTTTGCGATTGTTCCATTCATAGAACGCTAATGTTGCGAATGTCCTATGATTGTTGTTTCCTAATGCTATCGTAATTCTGTTAATGTCGATAATAACATCAATTGTCTGCCTCCCAACACGATTCATATAATTTTTTCGAAAGACAGATGATTACGAAGTTTTTTAAAGAAATAAACACTAAAAACTTGTATTATAATTGGCAATCAATACGATAAATTCAGTAATAATTGTAAATAAGATAGTTCCAGAAATAGCCTCTCAAAATGATAACAGCTTTATTTGTTTTTGAATGCCGAGTATTAAAATCAGTTGGTATCAAAAAATGTTGAAGAAAGCGTGTGAGCTATATGCGTCAAAAAGTATCATATCAGCACCTCAACGTCGATGTTTTATGCGTTTCAAATCGAAGTAGATATCAGTTGCAACATAAAGTTTATCACAAGGCTAACGGCAAATCGTAATCAGCAATCACATACCGCGACAACTTTACAGCGTTGCAAAGGGAGAAGGTGCCAGAAGGTGCTTTCATGTAAACATGGTTAGTAGCAAGCGAACTGTTTATTTTATATCCTCCCCACCATAACTTTATTGATGGGAAATTCGCGCAAACCTAGGATTTACGTCAAAACTATTAGAAATATATCTATGCCACACACAAACTGTAACATAAATCACTCATGAAATATGACTCCTGGACCTTGTTCGCAATTTAAGGTCAAGGTGAACCAAAAATTCCGCAAGGTATATGAAGTCGTTACGGATATGTGACACGCGCAACTACATCTGAAATTTATATATTGATTTACAGTGCCAGGGAATCGCTAACTGCTGGTAAAATGCTAGGCAGATGTCGATCTATAAAGTATTATCCAACTCTGATCTCGAAGTCACATATATTTGCCGATGGGAGATATCGCATGTTTTGTTTGTGTGTCTTCTACATTCACATGGGTATACCTGCATCTCCGATGACCCTCGCCTGTATGTACACCAGGAGAATGGCGTCATGTGTCGTAAACGCCTTCCTACGCGAGTAGATGCCGAGATTTATTCGCAAGCATGAGCGACATGGCAGCTAGGAATCTCAGGGTATATTCAAGATTTGCGTTATATTCATTCGAAAGATTTTACGATATCAAATTTTACATATATAAAATGACATGGGACATGCACTCTACATATTGACAGATATAGGTTTAACATCATCCACTTTTTTTCATTCTATGGGCAAATGGCTTGAGGACTTTTTACATCAGTCCTGGTAAAAGTTCAGTCATGAGTTGTCCTTGCTGTCGACATTGTGACGAGCCTCGAGCAAGGATTCCAAAAAACAGCCGATCGCCGTTCAAGCGATTAATAAAAGCGGTCCGTAACTTTGTGGGCTATAACTTGAAATAGTTCGCACGGGTTATCGGCGATCGGGCAAGTTTACACGAGGCGCCACGACGCGTTGTATATATGTGTATATGGAAGTCTATGGCGGCACAGACGCTCGCATCGTGTGACTTGGCACACCTGTTGCCGGACTTTGGCGCGCGGCAATCGATTATTTAGCAACACAGAAATTGGAAGGTTAATTTCGTACGCTCGTCCGCAATTTGATTGCACCGACGTCGAGCTCACACCCACGTTCTATATACAGTTATATTAGCGGTGTAACGTAAAGCGCAATGAAGCCGTTAGCATCAGCTGTTGAGCGATGCGCTTCTTCAACGATAAGCTGTTGCAGTCAAGTCCTGAAGGGCGTGTGTTTGGTGATTATGAAGAGGAAATCATCTTTCTCAGGAAGCTTCTTTAATAGTGAAATGTGTGTACTAATTTACCTTCAACATTGGGTAAAAGGTTCTTTTCAAATTAAGCTATTTCTAATTAACTAATGGTTCAGAATTTCAGTATTTTGAGGAGCATATGGAGTTTAATTTTAAAACCGAACCTTTGAAAGGAGCTATCTTGGTGGAACTATGAATTTATAGAAATTTAATGATAAAGAAAAGCAATTTATAACAATCGACTTTGAATTATTCCTTTTAGGATTATTTCACTCAGATGTGCGATTGAGATTGCCCAAAATTTGGAGAATTCGTATAGACTTGTATGGCACAAAGCACAAGTCCCAGGACTCGTATCGGAAACCCATGGGAAAGAAAGAATTCGCAGGAAAGTCATCCGCCGCGATGGGACCAGATATCACAGGCCGCGCATAAAACTCTACTATCTTCGCAATCTGATGCCACACGAACCAGTTTTCGTACGGGGCCAGATCCTTCTGCAAGGATGAACGAGGATCCAAGCAAACGCCGAACTCTCTCTCTTTCTTTTTCCCGCTCATGGTTTATCTTCTCTCTTCAGAGGGGAAAAATGCCATGAAATCGATACTCACGATCGATTGCTCGGAGAAAGCGAAATGCTCGCCATATGGCGCGTCCTCATCAATAAAGTTGCTCTCAATTGTTTTTCAGAATCACTCCAAAGTGTATTAAGTATATCATCATGATTATTTATATTTATGCAGAAAACTGATGTTACGAAGAAGTAATAAATTCTATAAATAATTAGAGAGGAATTTAGAGAAGGTAGCAGCAGCAAGTCAGATTAGAAGAAACGGCTTTCGATTGTCGGAAACCGCATTTCTCGTCACTCGTTTCGCTACTTTCCTTCGTCAACTGGAAAGTGAGATGTTAGTCGAAGAATTTTCCGCATTTCTAAACTCGAGGATATAACGAGAAAAAATTATTCTATGTGAGTATTGATTATCTGAATTGACGAAAATGCGGAGGACCTCGCGAAACTGATGACTGATGGACGAGGCCGATGACGATAACGTGGTTATCGGGTGATCTGGGGGCGTCTAAGTGTTATCATCTTTGTGATAAGGCGTTCGTCCAATCTCATCTGACCCAGGAGACCTTTCCACCTCTATAAATCGACCAGCTATCGGGTTCACTCACACGATTCATACACGTTATGCCCAAAGCACTCTCCTTTTTTCTCCTCTTTTAATAATATATCTATCCATGAACAGGGTGGCCACAAGATACAATTTTTCAAATTCTCTGACATTTCCCCGACTTTTTCCTGGAAAATCCTTGAAACATCTTAAAGATCTTTTAAAAATCTCTTGGAATATTTTAATTCCACGAAGAACTTTAAAATCTTCTTAAAATGCATAAATGTTTCTTAGAATTAAAATAAAATCTATTCTATTTTTTAAATTAAAATCAGTAAAAGACTCTTTACTCCAAACTAGGTAAACTTTCATATTCGCAAATATTTTATGTGTTTACCATATAAAATATATCAGTCGGAATAATCTTGACTGAAAATGAAATAATCTTAAGTCAACTTTACGTATACAAGCAAAAACGTAAAAAAAAAGATATTTTATCGATAAACGAAGAAATCGAATGGATTTACGTAAAAGTTGCTTTTTTGAGGGATAATAAGTTTTTGTCGCGGAAAAAACAAGAGAGGATTCAAGCCACGCTCATAAAACTTATCGTAGACGTCAGAAAAGACGCGTGGAAACGAGTCTCGTTTCGTCACGTTCTATTTTTTTTCAACGCACCTTCTTTCAACAACGTCAGAAAGGAATTGCTTGTCCCTAGTTCTCTCACGACTTTAACAAGCCTTCCGCAAATGTACTTCAAGTTTTAACCCTAAACGGCGATTAAAGTTGCATTCTTTAGCACCCTCGCCACCTCTTTTACGATCCAATCGCCGGATAGGTGTTATACAACCTGTAATTACCGAGGTGTTAACTGCCGCTTAATTTCTTTTTTCATTATCTGCTCTACGTGCTTCAATAAACGCACTTGCCATCTTTGCTTACGCTCACACGAGAAACGAGCCTCCTTTCGTCGACAGGACTTTATGTTTCAATAGTTGCAGGATATCGTTAATTTTCTGTAGGAAATGCACAGGGAAAAGAATTTCAACAGTTTCTATGTGGGAAATGTTTTTAAAGAGACCAAAATGCATGAGAAATATTATATAAAAGATACCTTTCCATTTTAGTGAAATATATTATCCAATTAAACAATTAGATATTTTCCATTCGTGTAATAACATCAATTCCCTCGCTGCTAATGACTTTACGAAGGTTACTATCATTAATCGTAATCTGTGATCGACAGATCAGTTATCAGTGAGAATCGTAGGTACTTTAAGAAACATTCATCATTGACAGAAAATTCTTAGCAATCACATTTTACATTTACAATTTTATCACTTGATGATTATCAATACATCGATTAATTATTACGAAATATTCGAGTCATTCGTCTCCTAATAGAAAACTAATGAGCAGATAATACTCAAGTGCCTTTACTTATGTTGTAATTGTGTTGGTAATTTATTCCGTGGATTTGCTACAAATTCAAGAAGAGAAGAGAATTCTTAGAACCTCTATCAAGAGCTCAAGAGGATTGATGCACATGCGCCGGTGAGTATCGAATTACGTGATTCGATGTTAAAATCCTCGTCGTCGCGATTCTTAAATCTTGTTTCTGTTTTTTTAGGAACCTCTACACATCGTGAGAACACACAAACTATAGATCCCTTAATCTTTGATCGGTTTGCCGATCACCAGTGCGCCATTTTATCGTCTCGGAGATCGCGACTGATCGTTTCTGAACGATCATTATAGAAATCGAGGGGCCGCTCACTGAGAAATCATGGATTGGAAGTCATAAGGGAATTCTCGGGTAATTCTTTTGGAAACCGCGGCAATCCGATCTTCACCGACTAAAGCCGAGAATATAGGCAATCCTGGAAATCATAAAACTCATAGATTTCTGATTTTCTGATTAAAACAGAAAATTCTCAAGAGAGATTGTATATCATCAACATTTCTAAAGGAATATACTATAGTATTTTAATGAGTGCCGGCGTCACATGTCATTGAAAAACCTCATTGTAAAACTCCCTACAGTCTGCATAAGTGCATAAGTAGCACCACAACAATGTGTGAATGATGCAACTGATACGCATTAGCGAATCACAATTAGCCGGAGAGATAAAATCCAACGACTCTGATGATAGAATTAGATTCGCAATAAAATGACGATGGCGCAACCAAACGTCCTTTAATCAAGTGAACGCACCTTCAGAATCGTAAATTTAAATGAGGGATGAAAAATGCCTGCTGTATTTCATATTCTAAAATTTTATGTAAAGATGAATTGCAACATTATAAAGTACATGCTTGAAGATCCAGAAGAATTAATTGTCATTTCTCGGATGATAAAAATCTGTTTAAATAGAGAACAATGTCAAGGACCACTCAGGGTTTAAAAAAAAAAGGACTTGAGTGATCGAACACAACTGTTCCTTAATAAATTCATATATTCATCCATTCAAGATAGAATCGCGATATGTGAATCGGCACACGCATCGCTGCGTTTACCATACAGTTTCTGAACAATAATCTCATACGCTCGTCTTGTAATCTCTGAGAGGTCCCATTGAGATTCATATCAGCACCCAACGTAACCGAATGAGAATATGAGTGGTCTCACGAATGTTTGTTTTTCGTCAGACCTTGTCATTTTTAATCGGTACAAGATTATTGTTGCAAATTCTGCTAGTAAATAAATAATATAAAATGGTTTTGGAAAATTTGTGGGAAAACAAAAAGTGAAAATGTTAGTGGAAGTGAAAAGTTATCAATCGCCCCTCAGATTTTGTGAGATGTAAATGTAATATGACAGGTACTGAAATGTCAATGCCATCATAATATATTCAGGTTTTTTTGAATATTATTACAGCAAAAGTGAGAAACGCCTGAACAGAAATCTTGACATGAACGCATAAGCACATGAGAAAGGCAGACCTCAAGTTTCGTCTTTCAGGTATCGAGCCAGTGGGTTGGAAGGGAGAACTCCAGAAAGGGTGGAAGCTAACGCGAAGCAATGAAGTGGCAGTCGCGTGCCTTGCATTCCTTAAAGCTTGTGAACATCGGCTGTCTAGAATCAACCCTCCCAGCACATAGAAACCCTCAAATTCCACATCCATTCCCCTCTACGATAAACATCAATCTTCTCTAGACTGCAAAACAGCAAAAGAGCTAAATGCACTTACAGAAAATAGAAAATATTCATTTATCGCGAAACTAAGAAATCGCAGACTGATAATTAGAAAGGGATCTAGAGCAAATGAAGTTAAAAATTTTTGATATTAGCATTGACTCGAACTTTAAAACTACCGTTTATGACGCATAGCGTGACGACACACTCACTATCTCTGGGCGTTGATCATTATTCACTATCGCAGCTTTTAATATGCATGAGGAATCGGACTTTGGACAAAAGCGAAAATGCAATCTTCATTTCCACTCACACCCAAGAACTAAATAAAATCCGACAAATAGAGTGATTAAAGCTAACTATATCCAAATTATATCCAAACTTTTCACAAATTTAGAATTGAAATTCATATCTTTAAAGAAACATAAAACTAGGAAGAGTTTAAAATACTTGACATTAGCAGTTTATATTTTTTGGGATGGTGATTCAGCTGAAAGTCGACACAGTGACCGAATTCTGAAAACTGTGTATAGTTATATTGACTTCCGCCCACATATTTGCCAAACACGGTGGACAGTAGGTTGTAGGTTGTATATGAAGGTAGGCGACTCGACTCGGCTTTGCTGCTCCGACGAGGCGAGACGAAGCGAGGCGAGCGAAGCGTGGAGTTTGTTATCGTTATCACACAACTCGGAGCGGTGATCAAGATACGGCTCGCCACTGCTCTTATCAGTGCGCCCGTTTGCTTCGCACCGTCCATTTCAACGCTCCACTTCGTTCCACCTCGCCTGATCGTTACCACTAGCACAGCAACGCCACTTCGCGAAGTGTACGTCAGTGAAGACGCAAGGATCGATGCTGAGCCGATCCTTTTTTCTGATAATGCGCGATCGATAGCGATGCCAATCTCCGGATAGTAGGCAAATATCATGTTTAGATTCTGCTCTAGAGATAAACTGTAGATGTGCATGGAATAAACTCACTCGGTACAACAAAACGTATTAACCAACGTGCGACTCCTGTCTCTTTTTAGATCAATAAAATACGAAAAGAACACAAGCTGGATAACTTTTTATTGCGTGAGATAATAAAATATTGTAGTTATTGTGAATACTTATTATAGAATTGACTTTATGTGTAACCAATTTCATTCGTTAACGGTATGTCATGGGATAAGTATACACGTATAAATATATGAAAATATCTAGAGACATGCGCGGATCAATAACGTATTTATTATACAGGTACTAATAATTTAGAATTGGACATTTTTTATGAATTAGGTCTGTTGCATGGATGTCAGTGAATCTCTTTTTCAAATCAAGATTATTACAGCATTAATTCATAAGTAGTGTAAATTCTACTTTATTTTAAGTGAGCTCTAATTTCCTGACCTTCTACGGAATCTTTTAAAGTTTAAATCATTTAAAATTAGTATGAATTTATAAAATTCATGACAACCTTGGATATCTCTTAAAATTCTTTGATATTTCTGGAAATTCCTATAGAAATGTCTTTTAAAATTCCCTGACAAATACTCGAAATTTCCCTGACTTCTCTGATATGAAGCCACCCTGATGCAGAGCCCTCAACCCCTTTTACGTTCATACTCTCTAAAATTGAATCCGTCAACTGAGTTGACTGAGAATCAGTCAAAAGTCACTTAAATTTCCAGTAATCATCACTAAACTACGCAAAATTTCAGTGATTTTCACTGATTTCCAGCAGATTATTCACTAATTAAAATCGTGAGAAAAGAGTCACTGAAAATCAGTGGAATTTGACTGGTAATCAGTTAAATTGCACTGATTCAAGTTTAGAGAGTATGATACATACATTAAACAGATGTTCCCTTGCCCCACAAGAAACAACATCATTTGGGTTAAAATGTCCCTTTAAATTTTTTTTTTACGCGTTCATTTCGCACCGAAATCCGTATAAAATAAAATGATAGCTTATCGTAAATATAATGCAATGATACATAATTAATTCAAACCTAAATTTTTCACAAATCATCTTTAATTTTTCCTGGAAAGCACAGAATAAGTAAACTCGATTCGAGGGTGGGTGGAGCGACTAGAAAAGGGGTGGATAGTACCTACAGAAACGGAGGTCTGCAGCGTTATCGCGGCGGCCCAGATTGAATATATTTCATATGTTTTCATAACTACCGACACCGCAGCAGCAGTAGAGCTCCGCTTTGCTATCTCCTCTTGGGTCTGTTTCGGCAGGGGGTAGAGCGGAGATAGAGGAGAAAAGAGGTTGGGGGGAGGAAAGAGGGTTACAGAGACGGCGGGAGACGGAGGAGGGAAGTCGGAGGTGGACGGGAGGTTTCACCGCGACCACGGGAAATCAACCGTGAGGAGATACCAGTTGACTGATGTGCGCCTTTCTGTTGTAAAACGATAAAGGCGCGGGCATTGGTCGCGCCAGGGTTTCCGATAGTGTGCAAACCCCCCCTCCCCCTAGCCCAGGAGGGCCTGGAGGGCGGCCAGACGGTTCTTCTTCCACCATCTACCCTGTATCACATTATCCGGGAAACAGCTCGACCTGGATGACGACGACGACGTCGGGACCATGCAGCAATGCTTCATTTCGCGCGAGGTGATCCGATAAGAGCAAAGCTGCGAAGACCACCTTTATCCCTATCTCTAACCCTTCACGTCAACGCGTCGCATTTATCGCCTATGACGGATCTCCGACCTCGAGATGAAATTTCACTCTCTGTATTTGAATCAGTGGAATTGAATGATTTATCAGTGATCTTCTTCAACAAAAATGATATTTCCTTACTCCCAGTCTGACCAAAACGGTATGGACCTACTTAAAGGTTTGCAGTATTAAATATAACTCTGTTATAATAATACTGTTGCTAAAGAGATAAGTTTGTTAAGTGAATCTATTATCAAAATCTTCCTAGAAGTAATCTAATTGCGAGTAACGGCTTCGTAATTCTCCTCCATTTCTTTCGTCACTTTTTGCCACCTCACCTGCATTTCCCTACTATGTTGGAGAATCCGCAGATATCACGCTCAGCTGTGCGTTCCAAAAAGCTAATTAAACGTCCACCGACATCAGGACGAAGCCGTAATCTTTAGACATAAGTGTATAAACCAGAAAACTGTAATCTTAAAGCCCAGCTAATGGAATGTAATAACTAAATGCCGAAATAATGGTGTGACATAAGAAAACGTGATCACCAGCATGAAATATGTTTAATTTCATGAATACCTGATGAGAAACATTTCGTTTCAGCTTTATCAAGAATTTCTTGAATTTTTTTTAAGCACTTGGATAAGGGAAGTCTGGCTTACGTTTTTTCGAAGCCAAAGTAGTTTGGACAACCAGCTAACGACAAGAAAAGATATTCACGTGATTCTTACTGTCGCTGGTGTCCTATATGCCCTCTACGGTGCGGCATATGCGAGTGTATCGGCAACAAGATCAGGCCATAAAGCCAGGCATTCAGTCCGTATCAGGACAATACTTCCATAGTCTGATAACCAGAATAGGTGTGCATAGGTGGCCCATTCTTGTCATACCTTTTGTCCAGTCTGGCCGATGGGTCTACGATTTTCTACGATATTTACGGTTTTATGTTCCTCAGGGTGAAACCCCTTTCCGGGAGACCAGCGTTGAGAATCACTTTTTTTTACGTCTTTATAGATGCTAACATTAAAAAGATAGTTTTTCATCAGCAAGAGCTTTCCATCAGCAAAAGTATAAAATAATAACTTTATAGTATAATATGCTTCTTCAAATATAATACTTTGTCAAAGAAATTGCGGAGGGAATAAACGTTTTAATATAAAAATGCGTATCAGAAAAGCAATAAAGATCAATCGCGCAGCCTAATCCTTCCAAAAGGAACTAATTTCGTGCGATCTTCACAAAGAAGCAAAAGATAAAGAGTATAAGCACCCAAGTATAAGGGTATAATGCGGGCACAGTATCAAATGGTGACCTCCAACCCCCTATCTCTTTTCCTCAATAGTCGCGCCTATCGGAACTGAAATTTGAGCCTCATAAGTCTCATAAAATCCATCACCCCCTTATTCTCTTATAAAACATTCTAATGCCTAACGCGTGGCATCAAAAACCTACTTTTTGACGTAAAGGTGTCTGCATCTGCGTTTCCCGTGCTTCCGTGCTAAGTAAAAACATAATGCGTCGCTCGTCGTCTTTAGAGCGATTAATTAGCGTCATTAGTGCCATTGACTGAGCTTCAAGCTTGTTAATGTCCCTCCCAGGTGAACGACCGTTTTTACCACGGGAAGAGAAAATATGAATTTTCCTTCGTGGCCACTTCGCGGGTGCTTAGGCTCGAATTAAAGAAATCTAAAAAAAAGTGTGTAATTAAACTGTTCCGGCCTATTAACACCAACCGAAGGGTGATTCTATCTTAATTTTTTGCTAATTTATGTCTTTCAACTATCGGTACATTTTCAGATGGAATCGCAACATTGTTACATGTCCGGCCGGAAAACTAACGTGGAGATTATAAAAAAAATCCAGAGGTAAAAAAGGGAAGAGAATTGTAAGTTTAGAAACATGAAATGGGTGTCATGTTTCTGAATATGAATTGAACAAGAGTAGATAACAATTTTTTCAAGGACGTCGTTAGAATAATTAGTAGAAAAACTGAAAAAATAAATGCAAATTATAATGAACACGAATCCATTATTCAATTTACACATTCTTCTTGATATTGTGATATATAGCCGACTTCTAAACGAGTACGTAATATTTTTTTTTAATATCTTGGATGCCCACGCTTCGTTGATAAAATAACGGCTGCATTCCACCCCTATCATCACCCTCCGCCTTCCACCTTCAGGGAGTAGAGATAACTAATGCAGCGCATACCTGGCCGGATACTCATGTGCATATAGAAATACAGTCGCGAATCTTGCCGACCTGCGGCTCGCGAATACTGACACAACTACTTATAGATACAAAAGCCCGCTGCTGGTGACCAAGTGGGCAATCTTTATTGCAGCAGCAGCTGATATAGTTAGCTTGACTTGAGTTCGAGAGACAACTCATTGTCAGAATTAGTTCCAAATTTGTACATACATCCAAATACATCCTGTATATTTCAGAATTCAATTGAATTGCATAAAAACCTTTAGTTACTTTCACCATTCCCGCCAACTGCCAATTTTTCTTGCAAGAAACATCGTCTCAGAATCGCGGTTGATTGGTTAGATCCACGATAGATCGATCCTCTCTTGATTGGCGATATCGAGTCACGGCTCGATCAAACTTTCCCGAAGACCTCGTCGAAGGAGAGAGACCCTAATCGAAGTTGACCTCGGAGAAGAGATCAGGATGATCTCACCTAACCCGGCAGGTAGCGAGAAAGGACTCGAGAAGATGATCACGAACATTCGTTATATAGGAACGATGAATGTAGGGAGAAATGAGATCTCGTTGCTCTCGTTCGATATCCGCCAGATGGGATCCACAAACCTCTCCTCCTCCTCCTGATCCTTTTCCTCTGGATACTCTTCTATTACACCAACTTTGTGCACGCACACCCTTAATTAGAAACCAAGTGAATCGTTAGCATTAATAAACTCTAGAAACGCGTGTGCCATGAATCACGAGCATCAAAAAACAAGAAACTGCAATCGATCAATGATTTCGATCAAGATTAGGCTAATTTTATGTGCGAGCTTTTTAATCTTGCTCCATCACTTAATTAGGTGTTTGCTTATTTCGCAGTCTATTGTTATTAAAATACAGCAGGCTGTGAGAAGATCAGCTCTATAATAAAAACAGAATACTCTCATAAATTTAAATAAACTTAAATCAAAAGCTTAAGAGCAGCATAATCATTAGTTATATATTGATAGGAAATAATTATATATCGAGGCTTGTATATGGTGAGTTAAAGTTTTTAGATTGGTAGATCGAGAAGCCTAGCAGTGTTCGACCTAATTTTAATTGGTACCGGATTATTCCGGGTCTGCGTGCGACTCAATGATCAGATAAAAAGCCCGAAGGTGGAGGAAGGAGATGGAACACCCGCGGAAGTCGGGAATCGTCGGGCATCCAGTGGTCTTATCTTTACGAGGACTCTACCGTTTACGTTCCAAGATCGACCTTCGTTACTATGGAATATATAGATTGTTAATGGTGCTGTGCATGGATTCCGTGTGGGCAGTTAACTGCCTCTCATACGGACGCATATACAAATTCTGATAAATAGACGAGCAAACTTTGCTATGTCGAAAAAATTTCCAGCTCTTAAGATTAAGAAAATGCCTTAGAGGGAATATCTAACTTAGTGCTTTCTTCAACCAAGTGCAGCAATGTTTACTGTATAGAAAGAGTACAGAATGTACGCTGATAGGTGAATGGGATGACAAATCTAATTGTAATTCATGAATGGTAAATCGAACGTCTTGCGCGTGAACAATCTATCGTTTAGGTACGCATGTAAGGTGGACTAACACGAGTACTTAGTATGACTACAAGCACTGATTACGTAGAAAGTATTATAAAGTACGAACTGTAAGTAGGTATGCAAGTACATAGCTCTGCGCACGATGCAGCAATCGGTGGGAGCGCGGGAGTCGAATCTAATTAAATATAATTAGCTGCGATTTGCATAGATAGTCGATAGAGACCGGACGCGGTGATAACCGCGATAACGACTCTGCACAGCGATACGAGAGACGATTATTGTTGCCGGCCGACCGGCTGTTTACGGGCAGACATCGGCACGATCATCGCGAATTCTTGTTCAGTAGCTTAAGCTTTCGCCCAACTTCTCGTGACAGAGGATCCTATCCCACAGAATCAAGTATTGAACATGAAGATAATTTCTTCAAAAAGAAAAAAGAATTATAAATGCTATTTTTAAATTTTACTGGTAATGTATCTGTTTTTCAGATTATCAAACAAAAATATGAACGATTTGTGATTTATTGCATATCGAACCAAGAGGTGGTGCTGATAAGAAAATATCGACATCGTAAATCGATATCGTTTTAAAAGTTAATGTTGATTTCCAATCAAAGTTTCAATCCTACACCAACCGGATTGGACTCATTGATATGCATTTATAGATTACATATACAAGTCTTGACTTCCAAATTGCTGTCTTTTACTTTATATAATAAACTTTATATAATGTAAATGATGGTTTATTACATCAATCATCTTTTTAGAATAGATGGTTCTAAAAGTTCTTTCCTAATTTTCGAAAAACCATTAAAATTCTTAATATCGTCTTCAGCATTTTGACTTTTTTTTTATTATTACAATTGTGGGGGTCACGTTAGTGTTTTCATGCGTGTACAAGGGATGCACACTAGTAGGAGGATGAAGAAGAGGAGGTCTCGATATCTGTTCGCACGTCATTACCCCAGACTGCCGTAGTAGCGATCAGTCCCGACCGCGAAGGCACATATAGCTTGCCTGATTCGCTATGATCTATGGATCTTTGGGCTAATTCATATCGGATGAAATTATCTCTGCTTACGACGTGGAGAGAAGACGAGCCTCGTTATTATACATCGAGAGAGATGTATCAGTCATAATATTTGCCGATCACGGTCATGATACGATACTTCCTCACCGCTATTTTCGCATCTAATTACTTTTCTTGTCTCAGGTTGGTAGCAATTTCTGCAAAATGAACCTCCGTCTCTTTTAATCTAACGATGCACTATTTCTGCCAATTAAAATATTTTCTAATTTTTGCGTCGTGGTTGGTCGGTATATACTGTTCACCGGACGAAGTCGTTATGTATCGAAACTCATTTATATCCGAAATCAGATATGGCAAGACTTGTCGCGATACGATCGAAAGTATAGAAGAGAGAAATAAAGGTGAGTTATGGAATAATAAATTGATCGAGGAAACTGCGACTCTCTCGTCTTTTGAATTCTAATTTTCAGAGAAATAGTATTTGATTATTCTTACATGGAAGTAAATGATGAAATATTTTCAGTTTTTAATATCTAGTGTTATATCTTGTATTTTTTCAAATAATTGTGACTTTCTGTTAGATTGTTACCGGCGTTATCAAGAAGAAAAAAATGTTGCGTAGTTAAATTAAAATGTGTTTTCTCCATAATTTAGATTATTTTCGACTTTAGATTTTAAGTCATAGAATTTCATCCTTCATTTCTATCTCAGACATTCGTGTTTCAACTTCAATTCTTTATCCACCAAAAGTTATGGCCCCATTACCTTCCTGAGATGGAAAGAATGCATGTAAATTTTAAAATAAAAGCGCGTATCGCGATATCGTAACGGGTTTGAGTTTTATCGAAGGAAGTGCATATCGCTTGTATCCTAATGCGAAACACTGGCGTAGAGTTCGACATTTTTTTATGAATTAAATTTTAATAACATTCCTTTCTGAACGATGATAAATTATAGTTCATATATTTAAAAAAAATATCGTTATTTTTACTTACTCAAAGTACCTGAATAGCAATAATTATGCAGTGGACTCACCTGAAACAAAAAGTAAAAAATTGATTACATTTTCTAAAAAATTTAGTGTTCAAATATTAATATTGTATGAAGTAACACATGTATTTTTTTAAAAAATCATACGAATAATTTATATTTAGTACGACGGCTCCTATCCAAGTATAACCGAATCAAGCATTGCTTAACTTCGGTGATCGAACAGGAAGCTTCAAAAAATTTCATCTGTCTAAACGGACACTTAAAGATTGAAATTCTTGAATCAAATATTACAAAGTCAGTCAGGGTTATTTGACCCTTTTAGTACTGATTTTTTAATATAGAACTCAGAATACAGCGAATAAGTTTTTCTAATCTCTGTTTATACGCTGAGCATGTAAAGGAAAGACGATAAGAATAGATGATAAGTGGATGAGATTCAATTTGATGCCAATTAACATTCCAGTCTTCTCTTCAGCATAAAATCAGCTTAAACTATCGCTGATCGTGCAAGCGATAACACTTCCACAGTCAGAAGCGTGTGGTTAAATGCAGATTATAAAGTAGACCACATCAATATTTTTCATATTAGAAACCAGAAATTTTTTATAATTAGAAGCCAACCGTTCTTTTTCTTAAATCAGAGAGTTGTAAATAGATTGTATTTAAAAGCATCAGTTGTAATATTCATAAGCAGTTATATATTTATAAGCATCGGCTGTTCTATATTAAAATTCGATTTAAAAAAAGGAAGAATCTTGGGATGATATTAATACAGATGGAAGTCCTTCTGGAAAGTAATGTATGTATAATAAACACACCGTCGTTCGCTAATTTGCATTGTTTTACGACTTCGCTCGTAAATTATGCCGACGTGCATACTGACGTACCGACGAACGACGTGCATGTACGTTATAATACGTGTTTGAGCTGACGGACGTGGAGGGACGTAGATCCCGTCCGCTCGCACGGCCTGTACAATCTTTTGATATCAAACAATGGTAGCGTCGACGCCAAATGTACCCACTCAGTAGCCATGCCGCTGTAACACATACGTGAACGCAACTTGAACGTCGGCAAAGATAAGGCATGGCACACGTTGCTAGATATGTACAGATATCAGCGAATGCGTTTGCAAGAGCTTCGGCTAGGGAGCGACCTACAAGGTACTACCAACCGCCTACCAGATTGATCTTACGTCAAAACGCAAGGCGACTTTATACAAAACTTTCAACGTTTCAGTATTACACGCAGAAAAAAAATCTGTTGAATTTATAGAAAAATCCGTAGAATCTACCGATTTAATCGGTTGGAATAGGGACAGCAGATTATTTCTGTAGATTCAACAGAAAATTTTTGTTAGCCATATCTTTTGAATTTACAGATTTTATCTGTAGAATTGACAGATTTTATCCGTAGAATTTACAGTTTCTGCGCATCCAATGGCTCGTTGGTAAT
Source organism: Synergus umbraculus (assembly GCA_900474325.1). Classification (NCBI taxonomy): domain Eukaryota; kingdom Metazoa; phylum Arthropoda; class Insecta; order Hymenoptera; family Cynipidae; genus Synergus; species Synergus umbraculus. The sequence continues at coordinate 190,170 of UCOK01019912.1, forward strand.
GCGAACAGATGGAAATCTGTAAAATCTAAGGATTTTTTTTGTTAAATTTATAAATTTATAATGCTTAGAATCAACGGATCTTATAAGCTGTAAATACGTCAGATTTTTTCTGCTACATTAGCAGATAACTCTAACAGAAACCTTTCCGTAAATTTTACGGATAGAGTTGTAAGATTAACAGATTTTATCAATTATAGTAACAGATTTTATCTGTTAAAATAGCAGAAATTTCCAGCAGATCGTGAATCCGTAACTTTAACAGATTCATTTTTCTGCGTGTAAATAGAGATGTATTGTGAAGTTAGAGAATCCTAGGAACAAGTTAGAAAAATACAGAACAAATTAGAGAAAAATACAACAAGTTAGAGAAATATACAAAAAGTTAGAGGTATATAACACTTTCTCAATAAAAAAAATATATAAAACACCAATGTCAAGCAAAGAATCTGTCGATTTAATCGGCTGCATATTTAATTGGAATGCCATAAAAATCTCCTTATCACCGCAGCAAAGATTGTTGGGAATATATTTAAGATCCTAAATTACCGAAAATACGTAAACTTTACTTAAATATTACGGAATTAAATGATTAAAACCTTATTACGATGCAATCGTGTGGAATAGTTAATGAGTCTGAAAGCGGCATTGTTTTATCGTGTAGATATTTTGATAGAATTCCCACGCAATAAAGTGATATCACAAGGACATTCCGTCACACACACAGAAGACATCCGCGTGACGAGTCTTTTGAACGTACGTTCATGGCATATTGTTCGTGTCGCGAAGATCTTTATCTAAATGAACCTTCATAAATAGAAATATGCAAAATTGTAGAAATCAGATTGAAGTTCTCGCAAAATCGTCATCGTTCCGATGTCAAGGAAAACCAGTCGCACTCGAATTTTTAATTCTGACTTAATACTCAAATAAAATTCGAGTTCTTCTCTTCTAGGAGACAATAAGTTTCATTTCAGAGGAATAAACGCATAATACATGTACGTATTAGTCAGAAGATTTAAACTTTTGTCTTCGATTTGCTAATATAATAATTAATTAATTAATTATTATAATATACATAATTATGTAATTTTTTCCTGGAATGTATATTAAAGAAAGTTTTGAAGGTGTGTTGATTCGCTTAATAGACTCCACTCTCTTGATTTGAAGGCGCCTAAAACCGGATTGAGTATTTTAAAGCTCGAATTTAAGGAGAGGCAAACTCGATTGGTGATCTTTATTATAAGCGCGTGGCTGATATCGATATCAGGGACGTAATTGCAAAAGGCCCGACATGTTGTCGCCCTGCATTAAGACTTAAGACTTTTTTGCATTGCGCAAAACTTTGCGACTCAACTTGCAGCTATCATACGAGAAATCGCCTTATATCCATACAATGTCACGCACTTTACACATATATACAATAAAATTATACATAATGGTTCAACCTTTAGTGTCGATCAGAAAAAAACTGGTTATTTTTAACTTTTCCACGGAATTAATGACTTATCTGACAATGCTACTGAATTGTCTTGCCCAAAGAGTAATGAATGAAAATAATGAATTATAATGATCAATTTTTAACCTTTTAAAAACTACGTGCTGAAATGTGTGGGCGATATACGCATGAATGTCATCAGTGAAGGATGAATAGATAGAGAAAGGGAGAAGGAAGGCTTAGGATGAAGGGACCAAGAGGGAAGGGTGAAAAGGGAGGCGTGTGCTAATGAACGCCATTAAAAGCAGCGTTAATTAGATTGCGCTAATCAGATTGTCCTGCGTATCTGGCGTTCTTTTTTTCGTATGTACCCTCAACATTCCCACTTGAAATGTAGGTAGGGTCGCACGAAATCTTTTAAGAGGGTTTCGACTTTCTGTTCTTCCTTCTCTTAAAATTCAACAACGAACAAACGACTCAAGCTCAAGATTAATCCCATAATAGTAATTGCATCAGATCGTCCATTTTTTTCAGAAAATATAATATTTATCGTTAGAGATGCGTAAGTGGAAGAGGGCTACCTAAACTAGATGAAAAATTCCCGATTCACTCAGCCAAGTAAACAAACTCTCCTACTCGTATAACATTTAATAGAACCAAGCACGTCGCATGAACCATGATCCATATTCATCGTTTCGAAGTGCATAAAATTACGATATAAACATGCCAGTGTGAATATCGTTCGCATATCAACCGCAGGGGTTTGAAACGTCGGCCTGTATTGCAAACTCGACCATGGATCTGATAGTGGCTACCATGAAAAGTACCCGCAAGGAGAGATGAAACTGAATAGGTACTTTACGAGTGCGTATTAGTTCAAGAAAGTTTTCTCCTTCAAGTTTTACGCAAATCGTCTCCTACATCAACTTTGATTACCTCATTTCACGTATCTGCATATCATATAAATATAAAAAAGACCTTATTTGAATACGATAATCTAATTTCTCAAAGTTTATGCATACGTGGAAACTGAAATTTGAATATTAGATAATTGTTCAAGCTGGTTAAATGGATAGGAAATGTAACATGCGTTTAAAAAAAATCTTATCTGGACTTCCGGGGTATATGGCAAATGCTTAATCGCAACAGTCAAGGCTGTGGACAAAGAAGCGGTCGCCCGAGTTGAAATCGCTGGAGGTTATATTGCGGATAGCAGCTGAGATCCCTCGGGCTGACAAGACCACCAACCACCAGTTTTTACTCCTTCTCACCACCAACTTTGCATCGAACCGGTCATACCAAGCATTTCGCGCAGAAAATTTTTAGAGAATTCGATGATAAAATGGGGTAATACTTTAACATCAATATATATTAGTTCAATTTTCAAACTGAAATGTAGCATTTCATGTTACATTTTAAATTAAAGCTATTCACTTGATGAAAATTCTTTCCAAGATATACTTCAGAGGATTAGTTGAAGTCAAAGAACCAAGAAAAGGAAGCTGAGAAGAGAAAGCAATTTGCACACGTTTATAATGCTATAAGTGCATCCAAGTTGTAATAATCGGGATTGGCATTCCTTACACAGAAAAAAAAAGTCTTAAATCAAGCCCAAAAGTCTAGTTTTTGTTATAATTTAAGTCAGTTTTTGGGCTCAAAACTAAATTTACGCTCGAATAAATGAGATTAAATCATTAAATCATTAAATGATCTTCAATCATTCCAAGTATGAATGACGATATGATATAGTAACACGCAAAAAAGTGTTTTCGAGTAAAAGGCACAAATTACCATCTTTTTTTAGAAAATCGATATAAATGTTAAATACTACTGTTTTTATTTTGAATTTTTGCCACTTACTCGTGATTACTACATAAATTGCAACTTTTGACAAAAAAAAAACCAGCTTAAAATACAATTTGCATTTTGATTTTTTGCCACTTTCTCAAAATTACTATGCAAATCATAATTCTAAGCTAGTAGTATAGCTGAAAATACCATTTACATAAAGCAATCAAATATGTCAAGTAATAAAAACTACTTTTCTTAGCAGTTTTGACTAAATGGAGTAGCAAAAATTACACAGAAAAAACAACGACTGAAAGTGTTTACAGCTGAAATCAGTTTTTAGGCTGAATTTCAGGCTTAAGTCAGTTTTAAGTCTTGTTTTTAGATTTCTTAGTCTTAAAACAAGACTAAAAACTGACTTAAGACTGAAATTCAGCCTAAAAACTGATTTCAGTTGTAAACACTTTCAAGTCCTTGTTTTTTCTGTGTACTCTGCTATTTTCAAGTAACGTAAATGACAACGGCACGCTGTATTCCCAAGTGGTCCCCCCCCCATCCAAGTACTAACCGCGCCCAACGTTGCTTAACTTCAGTGATCAAACGAGAACTGGTTTATTCAACGTGGCATGGCCGCTGTCGCTAGATATTCTTGATGGATCTCTACCTTTTCTACCTTTCGATTCGGCATGATTCTATCTTTTCATACGGCAGCATTCACATTGATCGTCGAGCCGCAACATTAACGCGTTATACGCATAACGAGCGTTAAAGCATGCCTCCCACTAGGGTCATTAATCATTCTCAGGATCATCGTCGTCATCGTTGTCATCGTAAGAGGGCGGAGAAGTTTATAAGGTCATGAATAAACGAGTGCGCCGGCTCCATGAAGTGCCGCGAGATGCATCGCGATATCGATCTGGATAATTGAATCGGGCGGTCGGAATCCCGCAGCGTTCGTATCCTAGCAATGTGTACGCACCTGTGGATCCAAGAGATTCCACCATCTTCTTCACTAACGCGCATCTTCAACCGTTCCAAGTGTGAAGGAGAATATCCATCGACACCCTCGATAAGCATCTTTTAGCTTTCGATCAATTGAAAGAGATTACAGGCATTTTTTAATTAGAAAAAATGCTTAATGCTCATTAATTAATTTAATACAAATTACCAATATATGTATATATAAATACGCATAAATAAAGAACTCATAAAGTCGCTTGATTAATATGGAAATTAAAAAATTATCTGGAATTTTGAAACAATACTAAAGTTGTCAAGTGTACATAAATCTTGCTATATACGTTAAATATTCATAAAACACGTACGTGCAAAGATTAAGGTAAGCTAAAATTAGAAACCTTTAGCACTGCAATCTTTTAAATGTTCTCAGTTATCGCATTTTCCGATCTTCGTCTTAATTTCCAAGTGGCACGTGTCTTTAAAATTTGAGATTTTTTAAATCCATATATTGCGTTGAACTTTAAATTCCTCTTGATTACAGCATGTTTTTCTGTGGGACATATATCATATCGATCCTGCATTTTATAAAGAGTGCGTCACGTATGGTCACCGCTACGCGAGATCGATATATAACGAATAAAAAAGGTAGTTCTTCGCACCGTTTTTTTTTGATTATCTCGAAATGCGCACCATTGACGAGGCTATCATATCCGCACCTCACACATACCATTTTTCACGCACACGGAACACATTTTAAGCTCACCCACGTGCTGCTACGCACTGACACGTGTAAATTCGCGTGTGCGAGCATCGGAGTGTTTCGAGGCAAGTAGTTACTTACCCGCGTTGTTACGTACGGGCATGTATACCGGTATCGATACCCGCATTCGATAGCACCGAGAAAGACACGGCTCCTCCATTACCACTCGAGAAAGTCGCGATTGATGCGACCGGCAATGCGTGAGCGATTTATACGTGACGGGTGTGCATGCACGCAGTGACTCATCCTGACGAACTGCAGTATATACCTTTCGTATTCTAGAATCATGACGATTCCGCTTATCGCAGAGATTTTCGCTAATTTTTCAAGAAATTCTTTCGATTGTGAAAACAATCCGCGGGATTAAGTCACATGGCTTATGATTAAATGAGTACATTAATGATTTTTGAATCCATTTTACTTCCCCAATTGATATTCGAACATGACTATCGAATTGGAAATTATCCAAGCACGTTGCACTTTGAGCAACGCTGTTTCTGCGAAAAATACTGAATGATTTTCCAATACTAAGTCTAAGCTTCTAGAAATACACAATCCTGAAATTCCAAAAGACTCAAATGTCCAAAATGTTAAGTTGTTGTAAAAATTGACACCCGGAAAGAGTGTGACGTAAAATAGCAGTATATATTTTAATTTATAGGCAGAGGAGAAGAGACTTGAGGTAAAAAGCACAGGTTTTAATCCGTAATGAATATCAGCAGCAAACTCGTCAGCCTCGATGCCGTTTTTCAATTGGCTTTCCACGGCTTTGTCGTTTCGTTCGCAAGGTAGAACATTCTGTTCCGGCTATTGTTTCAGAACCACTACCGCACTGCTCTCCTCAACGGCAATACCATGACGGTTATTTATCTTCACGTTTCACATATCCGCAGGAGCGAAAGAGATGTAAAACGCGATGAACGAAATATTACACGACAAAGAAAGACACGTAGGGCTGTATGTGTGAATGCTGCAGAATACGGAGCGAGCGATATGCCATTTCAAAGAAAAAGTTTCGATTGTCATGAACCTTACAAATTGAATCATCCCTGATATGTTCATTCTCTAATCTTTCAGGTAGGTAGATATTAATAATCAAGTTCTTTACGAACTAATGGAATTGAAACCTTTTTTTAGAGATCAAAAATGTATGAACTCATATGACTTCAGGAGAACTCAAATGACTTCAAATGACTTCAGAAATTTCAGGAATTTCAGGAGAATTCAGAAGATTTCAGTGCAACTGTAAACCTGATTTCACGAGTTGTCAACCCCTCACATAATATAATAAAATTCCTCATGTAAAACAACGTCATAAAATAGATTGAACATATGACACTTGAAACCAATTAATATTTGAACAATGGAATCAATTTCCTCCCATACTAAACTCGATCTACAAAAGATCCCACCACCAGATTGAAAACCATCTCTGCGAGGCGGCAGCAAACGAGATGAATTTCGAGATTATGCGACAGGGGCGAGAACTTAGCAAGAAATTCAATCGTGCCGACCATAGAGCCCGGGCGATACTAAATTCATTTATCTGGCGATAACGCGGCGATTCTTTCTGAATTCAGGAATACCCGAGGAAAGACGTATATCTTGTTGGGTGGAGGTCGAAGGGGTGTTCGAAATAATGCACGATACGTCGGTGGAAGCATGGTCCCGGAGTGAGAAAGTGGTGGAAATAGGGGTGAGTTGGTCTAGGGGATGAGGTTGTGTACGATGCACCTAGCTGCACCTATTCTACGTTGCGATAAGGACGGCGAAAACCGGAGAGCGTAGCTCCCGTAAATATCGGGTGGGGTTCGGGGTGGTTTGAGACGAGGGGGTGAGTCTTTACTCCCCCCTCCCTCCCTCCACCCACACTTTTTCTCCACCATGCACACGCTCCCTTGCATCGCGTAGTTTATCGCAGTATCGGAAGTCAGAGACCAGAGTTGCGCCAATTGTTTTATGGTCTGCAACCCCGAAGGACGTTACCTCCAATCCCTTGCAGATAAAGGAGGTGAAAGTGTCTTATTTTTGTTCGTTTTTTCTTTTCTCCAGAAAAAAAATAAGCGCACTCTTATCGGTATTGCACAAATATCCGTTTTTTTGTGTCTTATTTAGTAAATAGGGTGATAGTGTTCGAGGGTGAAAAAGGGGTTGATTGTTGTGTTTTAAGCTCAAGTTACAATCGCAGTAAGCTTGTGTTTCGATTAAAATGAACGCTTTTTCTCTGACTTCTTCCAGTTTGATATATGCAATAAAATTGTAATTTTCTCATGTGAATATTTATGTAGTTAGAAAATCTTATAAATTAAAATCTTATTAATATAAAGAAAGATCGTTAAGTGTGGAAAATATATACTTGATGTTTACATTGAGACTCGCAACTATACTAACAAGCTCACATGCCTATCGCATTACATCAGAGAGAATTGATTGACACAGGTGCAAATGCAAATGTCGCCACTCAATAATATCAACTTCTACTTTTATACTTCATTTGTCACTGATAGTTGATCACACATAATAAAAAGAAAAAATGACACAGGCAACCGTAAGGAGATATGATGGAAGTTCTTTAAATAAATTATGCAAGTAATAAACAGATAGAATTCAATTAAAATAAAAATAAGTATAATAATACATTCTCTCTAAAAATCTGCAATTTTAATTAGCTGCAGAGAAAATACGTAACTCGCGATATATAATTTCGAACAATTACTGAATAAAGCAAATATAAAAAGTGTGATAGAGCTGATAATACTGAGTGGAAAGTAATGCGCGATGCGTCCCAGGCTACCTTGTGTAATCGTCCTCGGATAGTGCAAGTTTTTCAAACTAGAACAGAGCGACTTTTGAGGATTTTATCTGATTACATACCTCTCCCAACTCTCCTCCCCCCTCGCCGCCTCACTCCATTCCCCAGCAAATTCAGTCAAGATAAGGCGCTTTTTTACTTTACTTTTTTCTCTTTGTTTCTGTTTAGGTACATGTAGGTGTAGATTTCTCTCAAGTATCCCCAAGAGCATTTGAAAATGTTTTAAATAAAGAGAGCCTTATTTATAAATTGAAGTAAAATATATTGCATCAACAAATTTTTGTGCAAAGGACGTGACTTAAAATGAATTCCCTTTATAAATATCTTTTCGGACACTCCTGAGGCACGTGCCTTGTCTGGGGGTCGATTGAGTGCAAAAGTCGCTCATTATCGCGTCTAAGGGAAAACGATACATCATCATCTTGCGATTCTTGCCAATCTCCTCTCTAGGAGAAGGATGATGGCAGGTAGGAGGAACCCAGAATGATCGACTTCCTTAGAAGCAGTCACTACGTGCTCTGTGTCTCTGATTTTATAATTTCCGCCGACTGGATATATGCGACAGTGTTAGTCCAGAGTTTCGAGCTTGACGCTTTTCCTTACGGTGGCAAGCAAGGAATGAGAAAAATATAGCGTATATAATATATAGAATATAAATGAATCAAGTTAGGGTGGCTGGGGGAAGATGAAGATGAAGATGAATAAAGCCAAAAAAGAGCAACAAGAAAAGGGATAGCAAGGATGCTGGAGAAGCTAAGGCTGTATAAATGATCTTTCAATCTTGACTTCCGGCGCGACATAGATCACCGTCAAGCGGACTTCATTTCCGCGTGCTGTTTGGTCCAGTCAGACTACAAAATGACGTAAACCCGTATCAAGGACACAATGCAAAAGTTGTATCTATTTTCCAGGTTTCAAAAGGATTTTGAATTTATTATTCAATTGCATCTATATAATATATACCAGGAAAAAAAGGATTTTATAAGAAAAGGATTGGCTTAAAGGAACTTGTTAAAATTTAGAACACCATAAACAAGTAAAATAAGAATAAAGCAGACTAAAAGCGAATTTTCTCTCATTGTTCCGTTTTATTCGTTAAAAATCATGGAAAGCGTTAAGAAATGGACGCGAAACTCGATTAACGTAGAAGGGAGATAAGAGGGTTTTCCTATCCCCATTTAGACGAGCTGGAGGTCAGTCGAGCATTACCGAGCGAGGAATAACAAATAAAAAAGGAAGGAAAAAAGGATTTGAATGCTCGTCCGAGCATATTCCAGAGAAATGTATAAAATGTAACCTCACTGGAAAAGGGAGGAGTGGGCGCATGTGGATGCAGCAAAGAGAGAATACCGACTCGTTGTCATGCAGGCTCGACGCTTTCCACTCCCGTCTCTAGATCACAACCCCGGCACTTCATTTCCGCGTCTTACAGCCACCCGGGGTTTCGAAGGAAATGAAAACAATGAGATACAGCGGTCATCCGTTACACTCTCCCATTCTCACCTCTTAACTCGCATTTATATTACTTAAGCTCACGCGCCTCGAAACTACGTCCCGTACTCTCCTTCTTCGCAATCTCCAACCCTCCACCCCCTGATATATACACATTTGGCTCTAAAGCTCTTCGAAACTACTTCAATATGAGGTATAACAGATTGCAAAACGCTTTCGAGGGTGAAACCCTGATTGGGTTTCAAAAGCCTTTAATGTTTTACATGTCGAAGCTAAGGAGAAGTTCATTTTAAGCTGAAAAAGTCTGATTTTCTAACTTTTCAAAGTGATGTTACTCTATAAATATGAATTAGTCATAAGTTACTAAGGAAATAGTGCCAAATCGTTTACTAATACACTTTAGTAAGCATTTGTACTATAAATTAGTTAAAAACTACTCTCTACATCTGAATTAGTGAAAAGTGAGTTACTAATTTACTTTAGTGAAAAATTCTACTAATTGTTAGTTATTTTTAACTAAAACTTTAGTGAAAACTTGAAAACTACGAATTGAAATAGTGAAATATATCTAATAATTAGTAAAAATTTTGATTAAAGTAAATTAGTGGCTCACTTTTCACTAATTCAGATTTAGAGAGTACTAATTCATAGTAAAAAAGTACTAACTCTCTAAATCTGAATTAGTGAAAATTTTCACTAATTATTAGTTGTATTTCACTATTTCATTTAGTAAGTTTTCAACTTTTCACTAAAGTTTTAGTCAAAAATGACTAACAATTAGTAGAATTTTTCACTAAAGTAAACCTACTTTTCACTAATTCAGATTTAGAGAGAATTCAGTTAGTAAGGCTCACTAATAGATTTAGTTACTGTTACTAACTGAATTAGTGCTATTTTACTGTGAATTAGTAGTTTTTAACTAATTGATAGTAAAAATTCTTAATAAAGTGTATTACTAAACGATTTAGCACTATTTCATTAGTAACTTATGACTAATTCAGATTTAGAGAGTACCATATGTCGAACACATTGTTTTCGAAAACCTGATTATATATATATAAATGTAATACTATCTTCAGATTATTTTCAGTATCAAAACAATTGCTATTAAAAAAGTTTCATTGGATTTTCAGACATTCTAAGAGATTTAATGAGAACTCATGAGATTTTGAGTAAATTAAAGTAATCTTAAGGAATATCAACTGATTTTACGAAATTTAAAGGAATTTCACCAGACTTTGAAGGATGTTGAGGGAATTTGAAGGAATTTTATGAAACTTATACAGATTCATGAAATTAGACAAGAAATTACAAGTTTCATTGGAAATATTGCAGGGATGTATACTTAAAATTACCATAAAAGGGTACAGCAATCATTTGAAAAATACCCGTGGTGAAAAGTGTATCAAAGATGCAAAAGATGAATATGTGAAAAGTTCAATTAACAGGAGGCGACTGCATTCCATTCCCTCCAAACGAAATGGAATGTAAATGAAATCAGTGATTGAAATTCTGCACACAAGGCTAATTTATAAACAAAGAAAAAAGCAATAAAATTGTTCGAAGTGATAAATAACTATTCTGCAGTATCAGACTATCCAAATTTATATATATATATAAATCTTCAGAAGAGGAACGTCATCCACCGCACGAGTACTTCGGTGGGCAAGGAATGATGCACGTGAGAATATTACAAACGACTTTATTTTAGCGAACAAGGTGATAATGTTATAATATTCAGGTCGTACTAGCGGGTGTGGCATTCGCGACGAGTGACATCGTGCGCGAATCGTTAATCCTCTTTTGCCCTATTCTGTCGCTCTCTCCCTTGTGAGAATCGACACGCAACAAAGAATTCGTTATTTCCGAGAGCTCGTTCAATTAAGTAAAATAGTCTTGTTGTGCTAAAAACCAGAATTACCAAGGTTAAGTCGAACTAGACTAACTATAAAATACACTTTCGCAAAAAAGAATAAAAATAGCAACATGAGGAACGAGATGCTAATTAGTATAGCTTCGTATATATATATCATATGATTTCGAGTTGAAACGGATGATGAATTATTCACGAATCAAGATCTGGAGCAGACAATTAAATTCTAACCAGATAAAAAACGAACGAGATGAAAAAGTCCAAAAAATCTTCAATACAACTGTATTTTTTTTATATCGCGTATATTTAGCTACTCAATGAATCCTTGAACAGCTGAATTGGATTTTTTAAACTCTCTTTCTTTGAAACGATAACACTACGTGTCAAAGTTCTGTGCTAAGCAGAGTATGACTATTTCTCACATTATGTAAAGTAGATAATTTTACGAGCGTCAATTGTAGGCGAGATCAGCAGGTTTCACTGTATTACAGTAATTGAGTAATGTGAGCACACAACAATACTTCCAGGACTTTTTCTTGTTGAATAAGTTCGCGGTACATACTTCGAATACGTCCATTCGCAGAATGATCCATTAATGCTTGCGAAGGATAAACGAGCGATCGTTCGATACACGACCCCCACGACCATGAATTACCTGAAGGCTCGGATTAACAAAGTTGCTTTTTCGATAAAACTGAAAGATAATATCATGCAATCCCTTCCTGAGTGCAAAGTAATTTCACTATAGCTCATTTCAAATATTTGTTTCCGCGTTTAAACATGTGTTTGCAATAGTTAACAGTGAAAATATATTTTAATAATTAAAATTTGATAGAAATTGCTGTAATAATTGCATCTATATATAATGGCACATATATGTAATGTATCTATATAAACCAGATTCACAAATGAAACCGCTATTTAAAATACCTATTACACAACTATCCCTGGCTATTATACAGCTTTCATCTTCACTAAAAGTGGTACAAGAGAGAAATAAAGATATGATCGCACGTGCTACTCTGTGTGAATTTTAGAGCACTGAATGTATTAAAAAATGTAAAAAAAATTGTACGAAAACTGGTACTCGAGTAGCAGGTGGCGCGGGTGCTTAATGGTCAAAAAAAGGAGGGGCTGACAGATATCACATGCCTACATGGCAAATAAATGAACACAGCTCGCGCCACGATATACAGACTACAGAAATGTGTGTATGTGAATTCATGCAAGCACACGCAAAGACGCAACTGAGACTTATCGCATCAGAAATCTTCACCACGAGCCTGCAGTCTTCGTCGTTGTCAACCGCGAATAGGTGCTCACACCCACTCGTGGATTTCGATCTGAGGAGCAGTGTTGCCAGATCGTTGGAAAAATCTGAGTAGTTTTTTATTTGCATCTGTGAGTAAGTTTGTACTGAATAATCTGAGAATCTTGATTACCGAGTTGTTTAAGGCTGTACTCGACGAATCCAAGTTTTGCAAAAGAAAAAGAAAGCGAAAAGTATACTTAGAAATGAAATCTGATAATATCAGGACAATGTTCAATCAAATTTAATTAATTACGTTATACGGGTAACTATAAAGATACTTTCAACCTGACGAAGTGCGTATCATTGCGAGTTATATATTTGTCTGACAATAGCACGATTTTACTACTTAAGCTGCCGATTTATCCTCTGCTTTCTTTGATAAATCTGATCATGTATAATATCGTTAATTTTACATTAACCACGTTTGAAATGATTGAATTCACCGTAAATTTAATCCCTATCACTTGTTGAATCACTGCCAGTAATTAATCGGTGATTTCACCAATAATTTTCCCATTAGTCATGCCTGTGGCTTCATTTACTAAGGAGCCCATCCATAAACCTAATTTTCTATGAATTCATTGCTTCTTTTAACTTTTTTACTATTGACGACTAATAATATTTATATTCTCAAAAAATATCATAACTTGATGTGGACAGAGTGTGGGGGCAGGGGTTCGTCCATGATTGTCCTGGAGAGGGGGGCAGGGGGTCAAAAACTGGCGAAAAAATACCCAAGCCTATCTAATCAATTTTATGAGTGTGTATATTGGATAAATGGATATGGATGTCGCCGTTCTTATCGCCAAACTACAACTTAAAGACATTTTATAGATAAAATAAAAGAAATGGCTTATTTGCACAACTAATATACCAAAACATGCCCAATGATTTTTCACAAATAATCAAAATTCAAAGCTTATACTTAAGAAAGGTTCCTTGTGTCGAGGCGAATCAATTTAAGTTTTACGATTAATGCATTTAATTGAATATTAAGGACTGTTCAATCACACGGAAAAAAGTGAATGGCTGAATTTACCATTTAAAATAATTAAGATGCGCTCTGAACTCAGTCAGTTGGCTATTTCAAATTATAACTTTTACAACGAAAATAGCAGAGTTTACAATTATCGTAGCACAAATTACTATTTGAAATAGTAAAATTGACTAATTTCTAGGAAAAATGCGTTCAGGACGCATCTTAACTATTTTAAATGGTAAATTCAGCCATTTACTTTTTTGCGTGCAAATAAAATTCAAAGGAACACACACATAAATTAATTCGAACGATGTATTAGGCATTTATCAACTAAAGAAAATTTCTTATACTATTTTCAAAATATAGGAAAATGTAACGACTAAATTCCCCTATGAGGTAGCAATAGAAAAAAGGGATGTTTAATCAAGTCTGATTAAAACAAAATTTTGACTATATCTAAAAACCACCTATATCATTTCATTTCATTCAAAGTTGCACAAAACAACCCAAGTTAAGTGCGTCCAACTCGCCGGCCCGCGCTTGAATGTGCGAGGTTGTGGAGGAGGAGGGTGTGGTGGCGCACCGCACGATTGCAGAGCTTCCTTTGGTGGGGGAGGCAGTCTCGAGTGGGGGTTTAAAGGGCGAGGAGGGGAGAGAGGGTCGGAGCGTGAATTAACACCTCTCCCGCAGCATCAGATAACGCCCGCGACTCCCTCGCCCTCTGCGATTGTTAGCGGGGTAAAGGGGGAGTGCGTGCACTAAGGTTGCACGAGGAAACAGGGGGAAGAGTTCGCGTGATCTAAAGGGTGGGGACGATCGGGGAAGGGTCGAGGAGGAAACTTATAATTGGCGGCATGCGTATGCAAGCGCGAAGAGGACTTGCGAGTTGCAAGTCTGGCGCGCGCGTGAAAGAGAAACTGAGGGAGAAGAGAAAGAGAAGAAAGGCGAGCGAGAGATTTGTTACCACGAGTTGACTTGTTAACTTAAGCCGTTACGCGCCAACTCAATGGGCACTCCTTCTTGGGTCGAGCCATTCAGATCCTTCGAATGATCGTGCGAACTACGAATTCAGAATCTAGTACTCTTTTTCCCAGGAATATGATGCTTTTTCTGCGAGGATGGTAACTAGAATCACGAAAGTTGACTGAGAGAAATATTTATTTATTCCCGAGGATTTTTTTCGCAGAGTAAGCATTTGCAGGGCAGTGACTTAGAAGAGAGAATCAGACTTGACCAGGTGTCTTATCATGAAGACTGATAAGACCCACTTCAGCTCTACTATTGGTGCTAGATTAGAGAATTATGAGCCAATGAAAGGTAAGCTTTCCGAGAAGATAGGATCCAAGAGATGGGGATGAAACTCTGTTATCAAGACACACCTCGTAAGATGGCTGATCAGGCTCTGAAGTGGAATAGATAAGAGTATGTTATATGATGAGCGTTTAATTTTAATTTATTGTTAATATCATCAGTTATGATGTTCATATGTGCCGATAAATGTGAGTGTAGACGAATGAGGAACTAGAAAGTCTTTGTCTGCTGATGGCGGTAGTAATACGACATGGTAGGAGGTGCTGGTAGCTAGAAATCCTATGCCGCTGTCATGGACGCTACGGAAACTAAAGGAATAGGTAGGTAGGAACCTTTGATAAGGAGACATTAGCGACCCGTATGTGATACTATGGACTCTGATAAGCTACACACAACGGACAACATGTCGTCGCACTTCTTCTGCTTCTCGTACATTAACTCGTCCAATACCGATATGCCTCTTCAAAAAAAATACAGACATATTTCCAATAAGAACTTTGCACTTGGACTTGTTAGGAGATGATGAAAACAATTCCAATTAAAATATTGAAAGTACCGAACTTCCAATAGCCAATCTTAACTTTAAGATCCTGGAACGCACCTCTTGACCCATGAATCAGCGAACAAATCTTATAGTGTCTGATGATTCTCAGCATTGGTATAAATAGATGAAAGATAGATTGGATCAGTATAAACTCAACTGGAGAAATTAGAAAAGAATTTTTTTTTATATTCTATGGAAGAGTTTATAAAGTCGTGCGGGCATAATCACTTCCAGGTAGACAGGTGCTATTAGGTCTGCAAAACCAGCGAGGGTTCTATCGTGCTTATATTCCTTATCGTATCAGTCGACGGCGACAACAGAAACGACGTATAATGCCCCTATGAGCCCAGCCGAGTTGCCAACAAAGTTTTACCTCTTCCTTCCCAAAAGCTTATGTTTCAATGATGAACTGCGATACTAGATGAATCTGTCACAGCAGCCTAATTGAAAGTACAATCACAACCAGGAAGTGCATTTACCCTAATACCGACTGCCCTAATAAATGTAGTATCATATAAAGCTGATATCAAGTTTGACGCGACCTATACTCCCACCCCCTAAATTGGCAACGTAGTTTATGGACGATCTCTAATAACAGATGCTAATAACCGACTTAACAAGACAAAGCTGAAGAATTATTATCCTCGCACTTAATTAAACACAGTATAAACCGAAGAGCGCCTCGCCATCAATCAATTTGCCGCTCTAAGCGTTATCAGACCTTCCAAACCGTCAGAAATCTTTACTCACACTTGTTCGACAACCAACCACGAGAACGAATCCTTGCGTATATTAACTCACATACTGAAACACTCTGTTCCCTCAAGGGACCAATAAACCTTTATATTTCTTATGACAACATGACTTCTAGCTGCGTGAATGAATAACATCTGAGATCGGAAGATCAAAAATCTGCAACACTATTTAAGGTCCTATCATCTCCATCCACAGTTTTGCCTGATATAGTATTATCTGCATGTATGTTACGCACACAAAGCGAGTGTTGACCTGGAAAAGTCGGCGATGCGTCGAAAGCCTTTTTCGCCGAATCGATCCGGCCGATAATGCAAATAACCAATGAGAGGGCCCACCGGTACGACCCTCTATCTCTCGATCACGGGAGGAAGTGCAGCCCATAAAACATACACGCCTCCATCATGCGATACATCGTAGACCGGTACCCGCGTGTTCAGTCTACACACTGTCTCACTTGGGCAACACATGCGTAGAAAGTACGCATAACCATATAGCAAGTCGTGAACCCACATTATCCCACGTGCATGTGTTCACCTGTCAACGAACCAGGCCGTATCAACGCGGCGCTAATGTTGGATCATGCGTGTATGTCGGTGGGTACATATCGTTCCACCAATCGAAGTTAAAATTCACTCAGAACCTGGCAGGGTTATGAGTTCTCCTTACGTCGAGGGGGGTTGTAACATAGTAATAAGGGATGATTTCTAGGGGCTGATTTGGTTACAGTAATGCAGGTATATAATGTAACTGGTTTCGAAAAACTCATGAAAATCAGTTTCTAGAGAAAAACCTGATCAGGGGAGGTTTCACTTGAAGAAATGGAGATTAAACAAATATAGGAATCTTTCAATAAATAATCTGATTATTCCCACGTTCACATGAACCTATATCATTCCTGTCAGCGAAATCATAGCCGCAATTTGTAACTCGGAAGGTGGGAACGGACCTTCGATTTACGTTCAAAAGTCTCTTTGATAGCTGATAAGGCTCCCTCTGGTTCTCAGCATTATTGCGAAGCGATCACTTGATATTTCGCAAAGAATGTGATTTCCTCGGAAACCACGTAGTTCGCGAAATTATCTCGCATTCGATAACGTTCATCGTCCTTTGAACGGTCGTGCAACGAACAAGATTGAGCCGGACGCTTGCATCATGTCGTCATCTTGTGCGATTGTTATTCACTCTTTTTAACTCGCACTTTCACTCATTTTCTCTTCTATATTTCTTACCTAGATTATGCCCCGCGGCGATAAAAGCATAAAAAATAATCAGTTTTCAGCGTGAAGATAACTACGGGAAAATATTGATGCATTCGGTTATTTTTAATAATTGCAGCGATGAACTTGTACTTTAACTGAACAGAGATTAGGAAAATTTTGATATCGAAAAAAAACAAGATTAGCAAAGTCAGGCGTATCTTTTTTAAAAGTGTGAAAATTAATTACGTTTTTAAAGATGAGCACGAGTCAATAGAGTGCTTGAATTGCAATTTTGTTTTTATTGTGATTATAAAAAATCACAGATTCTTGTGAAACAAAATCTTGATTTTACTAAAGGCATCTCTAATATTTAATAAGTACCCTTAAAAATATATAAATTGTATCAATTGTAAATTATTAATTCGCCAGAGTGTACAATATAAATAAAGCATCAATCTGAGAACATTTGCAAGAAAATAGCAAAAATTTGGCTATAATATACAATTCGTCACAGGAGTTTGATTTCACTGCATCCACGCCCACCTGTTGACACCGGAGTCGAGTTACGAGGTGAATCGAGGGGATAGTCGGGCAAAGCGTTATGGTGGGGTGCAAGGGCGCTCATTCATTATCCGACGGGCTGAAGGCCAAAAGCCGTATTGTGAAACGTGAGAAACTCGTATACTTTTTCACTTGATGTCCTGATGTCCTTATACCCTTATAAGGTCGTAAAAATGTAAAGAAAGTCGTTAAGTACTTAAAATTTGTACCTCTTAAAAAAGCGACCCTATATGAACATAATCTCATTCCAACAATAATTATAGTATTATAAGTATCTTCAACAAACATACTGTTTTCCGTTTGCAATTAGCGTTTTAAAAGCAAATAATCAATTCGAGTAATTTTATCAGCAAGCAAAGTGCATTGATTTCGCTTGACAAGGGCACTTTGATCATCTGCTGGCACGCAGTTATCCTGACGGCCTTTGCACAAAAAGCTGATAAGTAACATTAGTCTCGTCGCAGAGAAGATACTCTTGCGACGAAGAACTATATGCAGCGGACAGAGGCCCGGTGCATATCGCGGATAACGATAAAGTGTTTTTCAGTATACGAATCGGTGTTAGTAACTGTTTTCTCCGTGTGACTTCAGAGCATGGGATTGTGTCTACTCGACTGTGTCAGATAACTGCAGCCATCATCGCCAAGTATTTCACTATTGACAGACAGCATCTTCCCTCTCCCGCCCCCTATCACCCCAAAGAAGTAAAATCTTTCGTCTGTACCCTTCCTCTCAGCCTCTTGGGAAGATATCACGAAGGCCGATACCCTCGCGGTGATCTCTGGGACAAGACAACAATGCCGGCCGGGCGTTCGATCGTTCGTTGGAAAACAGACACTATCGATCGTACTCTATATGCGCTTGACTATCGGGAGGATTTAGGAAAAATCGTAGATTGCCTGTGAACGGCGATCGAGACGCTTTGTCCATGTCACTTTTGCAATGTCTGCTCGTTCTATCTTAAAGTCGATCTGATATTTCTCTCCGTCCTGAGCAAAGACAGTACTCAGTTTGTTGGGCATTCGATTATTTCGATTTGAAATCTAACGGTGCTAATCTTGGGTTCAAATATGATTGTCAATTTGAATTTAGTAAAATTCTTGTCTGATCAATCAAGAAACATTTAATTCTTTTCGATAATTGAAGGATTTCGCTCTTTCGAGCGATTTTCATCAGTCATTTTTGGATTTTAATAATGCAAACAAATCGCGAGCAAGTTACCGCGGATAGGATATCAATGATGGTCTGTTGGGTAGAGATAGTACGGTAATGAGCGTCGAGAGGAAAGTTTCCAATGCAACGGTCGAACAAGCGGCAAAAGGAATCGATAAACCGGACGTTGTACCGAGCTTGTATCTCGATATCACCGATTCGATATCAAGGTCATTCTTAATGATATCCTTGATCCCACACAGTGCTCCTGCACGATCAATTAACTTAGACATTCGAAAAGCATCTTCAAGCAAGAACCCACTGCAATCTACGTATCGTTCAATGTTATTCTGTTCTTACATCTGATTGACAATTATATACAACAATAACTGATTGACTCGAGACTACATGAATGCATCTTACTCAACAGACGCTTTTTTTTAAGATAAAGAAGAAATATTGTCTTTCGATTGTGAATTTCCTGAGAATTTTTGTTAAATTATTATCTACAATTCCGTATTATCAGAATAAATAAATGTTTATCAATATTTTAAAACTGATTCAAGCCTAAAATACAATCAATACCAAAGTCCCCTGAATCTTCCATTGGAATATTCCAGGAATCTTGATGGAAACTTTTATGCTGTACGAAAAAATACATCATTTTAACAACTGCGAAAAAACAAGAATATACTACGAATTAAAGATTCCAAACTTAATCATTCCAAACTTAACGATCTTTTTCAAAATTGCATCATATTCCCTATTCAAGCCTACAGCTCTAACGACAATGGAAAAGTCGACACATACCCAGAAGAATTTTTGATAGAACCGATGTTATCTACAAAGTGATTTCGAAGCCCATAAAAAAGTCATAAGCACTTATCAGCCTCTAAATGACAATCGGTTTTACGCATGCCGAACATACATGCGTGCAATAACCGTGAGCGTGCGCAATGCAAGCCAAAAGCGGTTCAAAAGCACAAGCAGCACGCGGACAAAAGCGGCGAGAGGTCTTCCGAAAGTTAAAAGGGAATCCATCCATAAATAAGCACTGCGAAGAGTTTGCCTTGCGAACGGATCAGCGTGCGATCTCCAACGGAATAATAATGCGGGTAAAATAAAACCGTAGCGTCTCCTCCCACCGCGCCTACTCCTCCACCTCCACCCACTGTTTTTTCCCTGGCCCCGCACCCCATATAATACCACTCGAATACCCCCATGGAGATGGGAAGATCAAACACTGAAATTACAGCATTGTGAGCATTCTTCTTGCAACCACTCTTCTTCTCTTGCCCCGGCGTAGTTCGCCGATAATGGTCTCTCTACCCCTCCCGCCACTACCACCATGAGAGGTCTTTCGACCCTCGTTCGCATAAACACACACTTGCCATGCCTGCATAAGGTTTCCTTTATTATCAAACCTGGATCACGTGCATATTGCATCTTAGTGCATTGCGCACATATACGGCCGCGAGCTTATATCCACGTATCCAAAGTTGTCGGTACCTGGCTGTGTTTCTTTCACCTCC
Source organism: Synergus umbraculus (assembly GCA_900474325.1). Classification (NCBI taxonomy): domain Eukaryota; kingdom Metazoa; phylum Arthropoda; class Insecta; order Hymenoptera; family Cynipidae; genus Synergus; species Synergus umbraculus. Next base: position 210,596 of record UCOK01019912.1, read on the forward strand.
ATGATAGGGCAGGCGATCCCTAATCAGCAATTCTACTCTATGTATGTGCCCCCGTTAAATTAATCGCTCGAGGAGACCTAGAGAGAGGCACACCCGCGTATGAGAAGCAGCTGATACGCACGGACTGTGAAGATTACGATTCTGATAAGCGATATATTAAGAGCGCGAGAAAAGCACGGGATATCAGGTGTAAACATTGCATTCGCGTTTCTGGGGCGATTTGATTTTTATGAAATTGTGTCAGTGTAATCTGGCTCGCCGTAAAATCAGCACGTTTATGCTGTTACCACATTTTTCGAAAATCGTGGTCCCTGCTGCTTTTTCATACACCGATTTCATCTCTGGAAATATATTTCATCTTCAGTGAGAATATAATGTAAATGAAAATGTAACGTAATTTTTTTAAATGATGGTAGAGCACTTTACTCGATGAGTTTTAGCGAAAGGTTTACCGAAAATGGATCATCAGATTGGCTACAGTATGCCATAGTTTTTCGAACAAAACAGGATTCCTTGTGGTGGATCTATCTGGAAATCTTTCTAATTTACGCAAACTTCATACATGCATGAAATGGATATGAAATATAGAAATAAAAGTGAACTGCGCTAGACAGACGATTTTCAAAACAGATACACTTCTCCGCTATTCCCATTACAAAAAACAATACGTGAACACATACATAAAAAGCATGAAGTGTATAGTCATTTAGGGAGAGGACACATAGATAGATACAGATGTAATCTCTTCGTATGTGATTCACACACGTCATTCAAGATCAATTCAGCGACGAACCATGCATTCGTGGCTCTGCAAAAGTAGTCTTGCGGTCGAGATTGTACGAGATGAGTCCAAGAGACGCAAAAGAGAGGCAGGCCAAGATAAAAGAAAGGGAGGCAAGAAAAAAGAGAGGATCAACGTAGAAAGAGAGAGAGTCCAACTCCAGACGATGTGAAGACTGATATCACTATGAGAACGATAAGGTCGCTTCATCCCTTACATTAAAAATCGTGCATATATACCTTATCTCCATTTCTCGTTGCTACCGTCTGTTTCTCAGATCAGGACTCCAATCTCGGAAAAATTCTACCCTCTAATAAAATGTTATGATGATTTTAATATTCTTTTTAAAATTTTTAATTAAAATCATTGGATCTAAACGTCAAGGTGTCTATTAAATTTTGACTACCAATTTCCAATTATTTTGCCGATTAAAAAAATTTCAAGGTCATTTTCCACTCAAATCTTCTGAAGTAAACCAGTCGGGTAGTTTTATACTTTCTCTACTCGCATGCCAAAGGTAGGTTTGCAGGTTCATCTGAGAGTTTAGGTACAGATAGGACACGTGAGTACATAAGTAGATTCGAGGATGTAACTAGTGATGGCAACAGGGTCTTCTTAACCCGAGGAAGACAGTAGTTCTCTCTCGTGAGAGATTTGCGATAGATAAGCGTTCGTGGTGGACTCGCCTTAAAACTATTCCTACAGCTATACGTGCATCTACAAGTTACATATGTGACTACCTACACCTTGGGTTGGCAACGTTTGCCAGTCGACATGCTTGCTAATATCACCGATAAGATCGAGCTTGCATGTCGATGCATAAAGCACGGAAACTATTGGTCGTTTTGCACGAATTTTTTTTGAAGGAATCCGCGATATCTCATTGATATTTATCGCGTTCTCGTATAACTCACTAACGGCGCTTTCGATTTCGTTACCATAACATTGGAACTACTTCAAACTCTTAACTTGCAAATCTAAACAATTTATTCATCGCCTATTTTTAGAAACAACACTTATTTTGCATTTGAATTCAATTACTTCAGTAGGGTATTGTATATCTTCAATTAAAAATATTTTTAAAATGTAAAATAATTCAGAATTGGTAATTTTTTTTGAATATAAAAACTTGTGATTCCTTGTCTAATTTCATAATTTCATTTTTATCATTTCTAATTTCATATAACGTTCCTTGAAATCCATTTAATATCCTACAAAATGTGAAATATTATGTATTCGGATATAAAAGATTTCAAATGCAAGCGGGAATATGATTAGGCTTTCGTGTAGGCAAACAGAAGAAGGTGTGTTTGCATTGAGTATAAGCAGCATGTCTTAGGTGCTCCAGGCGTCCATAAAATACATATAAGCTAGTATCTTGTTTAGTCGAGCAAACAGTGGCACGCGTACCTTGTCAGTGCCAGAAAGAAGCCCTAATTGTTTCTTGATATTCGTTCAACAAAATTTCAAGCCACGAATTTTGTTTATGAACTACTCGAATCAAGAAACAACGTTAAAATCTAATTTTTTAATTTTGGAACTTTTTCTAATCAACTATTGCTGATAATATATTCAGTATATAATTATATACTGCAAAATATTTAATTACCTAGAATTTATATACATCCGATTCTAAAGATGAACTTTTGACACTTTATAAGGAAAAATTTCTAAAACTGAAAGCATCTCTGTAATTGAAAATCCGGATAGCACTTAATATTAGATTATCTTCAGAAATTCTTAACATGTGACTTTCTCGTCTCCCGATGAGTGGTCCAGGCGCCAATGTTATCTGGACCAGTCCAGATAAGCCTGATGCTCCACTATCTTCCTATCGAGTTCTCGAAATGGGGCTAGTTCTCATTCTCATGTTAATTTCTTTTACAAAATTCCACAAAAACTGACTAAGAATAATACAAATGTTTAAATATAAAAGTCCCCGCTATTTGAAACTTGATAAAAAAAATTGTAATTTCTTAAGAGCTCATTTTTCTCTTTGTTTCTTTACCTTTAGGAATGAGGAGGAGCTCTCGCTCTTCCAATCAGTTAGCGCTAATGAGCGATATATTTGGAGGATTGAACAGAATGCACACGCGGGTGTTTTTCAGTATAAAAGCGAGCATCAACGTGTGCAACACATTGTGGGCAAATACTTGGTAAAAGTATATATACCAGAGTCTGTGGATAAGTCGGTAAGCGAAGCGAACAGCTAAAGCGACCAGCAACTAGCGAACCAGGTTCAGCTTCAGCTTCCCTAGCTGGAGAGATCTCCTCTCTTATCTGAGACTTGAGAAAACGCAGGCTCTCCTCTTGGTGAAGCGGCGTTCCTAATCTGCGGCATATCAAGGTCCTAAAACGGCTACGAACCAAGAGACAACGATAATAGGGTCTCAAGTGTACTGGGCGATTCTCGAATTCACGCTCTTCACTATAAACTATACAAGCTTCAAAAAGTTCGAATAAAAACTTGAAAACGGCTTTTCTAGAGAATATTGTTAAAATAATTTGTCAATTTTTTAACTAATTTTAAGCATGTATCAGATTTCAAGGGTTTTAAAATTATTTCTCGATTAAAACAAGTTTGATGGAATTTTAAGGAATTTCTAAACATTTCAAGGGACTTGAAAAAAATCTAAAAGATTATAGGGGACCGGCTTTCGGGGGATTAGAGGGGTTTTAAAATTCTGAAAGATAAAGCATCTGACCTAGAATAATTAATATACAATGTCCATAAGTTTGAAAATCTTTCTAAAAGCCAAAGTCCCTGAATATAAGAAAACATCCAATGATTCGAGGCACTTAAGATGACATCTTTCCCGCTCTTCGTTAACTGAGTTAAAATGGAGGTAATTGAAAATGTCACGCTTGGTATCGGCACACGTTACAAAAAGGCCTTTTGCCAGCGCATGGAGCACGATTGAGATATCGTATCAGCTGTTATTTCGAGTGAATATTAGCGTAATGAGCCGATACCTGATGATAAGAGATTTTAACCTGTCGACCGTTACATTCGTTCGATCCAATAACGTCCGGACAAATCACCACGTGTTGTCAAACCGTTAGATCTGCGAAATGCACGTATCTACGTTACATGGGTAATTAATTAATACAATCGCAGTAAGATATCCCCGTCGACTTTTTACAGATAAGTGTTCTAATTATTTATATCGCTCTGTACGTATTTGCAGGGTGAAATTGTATGCATATACCAAGTGTTCAGATCGCGCACGAAGTTGAAATTTATTTTCTTCAACTTGGCGCAATTAAATTAATTAAATGTCAGAGACCGACGTATATCGCCTCATTTAATTAAATCTTTCCCTTTCTGACTTTCGTCGGTCATTTGATTTCACGAGAGTTAAGTGCGATGCAAAAATAATTACAGATTAAATAATCATACTTAAAATAGTATACTTATAATGGAAACTCTACAAATTTTCCATCATATAAACTACCCAGTCCTAGAATCAAACATTCCTGATCTGGACCACACACGATCAGACCCAATTCCTCTCATCTAATTTAATTATACGTTCCAAGATTCATTTTAAAATAGACAGGTTCAAACACATTGTCTGCAAATCAACGAACCTCAGCAGACGACCTTCACCGATCAATTTCCAACAAAAGTGGCCTCGTCGCAGGAGGTACCGGCATTTCTCTCTGAAGATATCCAGCTACCGGCAAAGCCGTTGTAAAAGCACGTTTACACGTGCGTACGAGTGCGAGAGGGGAAAGCGAAAAAAAGGAAATATTCGAGCTGGAGTAAAAGCGATCCTTGTGGCAAAAGAAATGAGCAAGAGAGGAAGATGCAGGATCAGCAAAGAGGTATACAGACACTGCAGTCTTCCCAAGTAGAGTAGAGAAAGACCGAAAGAAGCCCAAGAGGGGAAGGTAGGAACGACGGGTAGACACCATTCCAGCGATGCCAGGGCCGTGTCGTGGCAAGCCGGAGTGACACCACAATGCGGTGTAGCAATTTGTAGTCTCGCCCTTCGGTCCCCTCTTTCCCTGGCACCCTCTCACTTCTTCATGCAACTTCTCTCTCTGTCTCTCTTCCTTTATCTGCCACCACCACCACGTGTATTTATGAGCCAAGTTGTATCGGCTGCCCGCTAAAGGAAGGACGGATGTTCGCAGGAAGGGACTGCGAAGGAGAATCGAGAAAAGAAGAAACGGAAGGGTTCGAGAGGAAGACTAAAGAAGATCCAGAGGAGGAAAGAAGATCCAGAGGAGGAAGATCAAAGAAGAGGGAGGACGAAGAAGGGCTAACTAGGCGAGATCAGCGGCGCGATAGCTGTCTCTCGAGGAGGCGAAGGAGAAGAGAAGACACATCTGCAGCGGTTGGGATTCATGCGTTTGCGTTTGCGCGGAATAAGGGACCGGGTGAGAGATAAGGGGCCTGATGGACCCTCTTCCTTTCGCGTCACCCGCTCATAGGCTTTGCACGGGCGGCCGATCGACACTGATAGGGGCCCCGGCACCGAGAGCAGGATTTGCGACTCGGTTTCGTGGAGATGAAACCTTCTTCTCTTATGCTAGGCCCGCGCCTTCTTCGCGAGTACAGATGCGACGGACGACCGTGAGATTCTACCATCCAATGAAATTACTCCAAGAGAATTTACTTCGGTGATACGAGCACGTAACGAATATGCACCCAAGTCCGATACGTATTGCGACTAGTGACACGACTCGCTGGAAACTCGTCACGACGTCCAAGATTGTATAGACACTTCTTCAGAGGAGGATGTCTTCTTATCACAAAGCCATATCCAGTCATTCTGAATCTAGAAATTTTATCCACCTTGTCTCGCAGAAAGTGGCTTCCAAGCAGAATACTTCACTGTCAGAGTGGATCCCTTTGGAAAAACTGATACAGTAGTTGTTTCTAATCTAAAATGTGATCAATATATATATATAAAATATGTTAAATATATTAAATGATATAATTGTTACTTCAATGAAGTGGGTTTATGAAAACTTGACTAATGGATTTAAGAATGTGTAGGAATCAGGATCAGAGTGAAATAGAGAGAGGATTCGTAATCAGCCAGGGAAGTTTCGTGCATCAGTTGTGGCTGATAGTGGGAAGATGGTACAATGTCGACAAGTGGAGAAACAGATACTACAACAAAAACGACATCGAGAACAACAATAACGACAAGGAGAAAAGAAAGAGGAACGAGAACTGCCGACGTGCCTCCACCACTTGGTCCAACCTCTAACTGATCGTGTGCAGAGATATTATTTACTGGGAACACGATTCAATAAAGCATTCTATAAAATCATCGGTTATTAATTTGACGGTCTCTCGCCCCGGGGGGTGATTGCTGCCTCGCCACAGGATATTCTTTATCCCCAGCATCGTTGATTACCGCAGAGATACTTGCTTGATTCTTGCTGACGTCCCTCAGCGCGAAAGTTAACTTCCCTTCCAAGCAAATTACCAGAGTATTATTGTTACAAAGAGTTTGTCCGAGAGTATGAATATTTTCTCGTTTCTGCAATTTGAGGATTGATCAGTTCAGAGGCTTGCACGACAATCTGGGTTGCCTGTTAAATAAATATTTAATAATAAAGAATGAAAGATCAGAATTCTAGTGATTTAAATGCCTAATCAAAGCCTAATATTGTCTGAAAATCAGGATTGTGTTTAAACTGCAAAATAATTAATAAAACTTGCTGAGTAAGAAATGTCCAAGATAGCAGGTTATTAAATTTTATTATAGAGCAGAGAGTAAACATGCATAAGTGCAAAAGGCTGACTCGGCTGACTTGTTCAACGAGTTCTTCGATAGCCGTCGCGTTGCGTCGGCATGAGAAAGTGGACGATATCGACATTACTTGCGGATTAACACGATAGTACGCTCGCGGGTCAATACATTTGAAATCACACGACACCTAATCTCATTTGCATTTTGATTGCCGTTTTCAATTCAGTGTTGGGAAAAAATACTGGCCTATGATTCAATTTTTATCAATTTTGGATGATCTGATGAGAATGGCAAGTTTAAGTTTATTATTATTATTATATCAAAGTTTAGTTACCTCGGTAAATTAATTGATCAACACCTACTCAGAGCATTATTTGTAGCCCCATTGATCAAGTAATATTACTTTACTTTGCTCTCGTATTCATAAAAGAAACTTATTAATTTACTATGTAGGATGTTCACTATCTTTAATTCAAAGTTAAAATAATCTTGAATTCCCTTGAATTATACCGGAAAAATTAGCTAAAAATAGAATACAAAATTTTACTTGTGTCACCTGCACAATTTTAGATAAAATATCAGATACTTTAATACAATCTATCTTAATGTTTCACATATTTTATCTAAAATTTATTATTTTCAATGCACAGTCAAATCTCTGCTAAAACGCAATTTGCGAAAACCTGATATAATATATTTCTTACTGAAATATCAGAGAAAAATTTATTATACTACTAAATACCAGACTGATAAAGTAAAGAGATACGCAGTGAATTATTCATTCAGTGGTGATAAAAACCGATAAAATTAAAAAACCATCGTCTCAAATTCAAGTTCAAGTGAAGTTGAGTGAATTTCAATACCAATAATAGACTTCCACACGAATACGTTTAAAATCAAAAAATGTATCTTCCCATTTTGAGTTAATGGAAAAATTCCAGTTTCTACTTGTTTAAAATTTGAATACGCCACTACTTTTACATATAAACCACAACCAATCGTCTTATTCTTGAATAAGAATCAGAGAATATGAATTGTATTCAATAAAACATGTCAGATTACTCCAAAAGATTATTCTAATGGAAGTCAATTATTGATATTGACACATGTGGCATTGAGCGCGAAATGGTAAAATCAAAGCCGCAGAACCGGCGATTAGTTTTGGCCGAATGATATTAGCCCCGTTTCCTAGAGATTAGAAACCACGTGGGTAGAGGAATCGGAGTGAGATCCCCTACCCGGCGACAGCGCAGCAACACTGCAACACGTGTAAGCAACATGTACGACACAAAAGAGGTTAGCGAACAATTGGACACACATAAATAACGGAAAAGCCTTGGAAAACAGTCAAAGGACTCACTTTTTAATGGTTTCGGATTGCTCTGCTTGCGACGTGACATCCTCTGCGCTCTGCCATCACCAAAGCAGCAACGACATTCTCATCAGGGATTGGATTCACGTTTGGTGGTAGCAAAAATGGCGGCAACAATGACAGCAACAATAACAGCAACGTCAACATAAGCTCACAACACGAAACAGGATCATTCAGGGCATGAGACAAGAAACAAGGAGCGACAAGTAAACAAAATCACCACGAGAACACGGACACAGCACGTTTTCGCGACCCTAGTGAATAACAATTCGTTTTCTATTAATTTGGCGAATTACAACGGAACTACCGACTCTTGGGATTCCCAACGAACAGGAAAAAATTCGCTACGGAAAGATTCGTCGTGGCGGTTTCAATCTCGGCAGATCGTAGTAGCCGGACAACACGCACGAATACACAACACCACGTCCCTCGGCCGCTGTCAGCGGGCAACTAAACAAACTCAATGCTAAACAACCCCCCACTTTTTGCCGACGTGAGAATGAGAAACAGCAAAGTGGGATGTAGTGGGAACAATGAAGGAGGGGGTTGCTCCACCCACTGCGGAGGGGTAACGTTAAGGTAGGAAGTGTACTTACCGACTGATTTGACAGATGAGTTGAAGATGGCGCCAGTTACGCGATCATGAATTTGAAAAATGGCGGGAATACTCCGATAGATGGCGGAACTATTCCGTTTTTTTGAATTTAAAGGATTTTAATTTAATTTTAACTATTGTTTATAGAGTAAGGTTTATTAATTAATAATTATTTTGAATAAATCTTGATAATAGAGGAATTTAATTAATTTTGGACGCAAAGTATTATTTTACGAGTCTGACAGATAGATAAGAATTTTTTATATGAACATTCAAATTTTCAGTTAAAAGAATAAAACATAAATAAAACATAAAATATAGATAAGAATATTTTAAAATATGGGAAATATTATAATAGTTTTTGTATAATTTATTTGACCAGAATTTAAAAAATAGAGCACTACTTAAAATTTAGTAATTTAGTAACGACTCAATTTATAATTTCATAATTTTTGTGTATAATTAAATTTTAATTACTTGGTTTTATCTAATTTCTGATAAATTCAATCAGAGTAAGTTTACAATCAGCTAATGAATAATAATTAATGTAATCAGTAAAACAAAAAATAAATTCATTAAAGATAAAAAATTTGCTTTTACGATAAAAAATATATTATTGCTTTTCTTAAATGATGAAAAAAAGATTTAAATTACAGTGAACTTTCAGATTCAACCACGGATGGCAGATGAATGCAGTTTCTGAGTTTTAAACAATCGGTCGATAAAGAAAACTTCTATCCCGGATAAATAATTATTAACTACTTTATTCAAATTGAAATATTGGTGTGGAATGCTTTTTCCTTCTTTCAATTTTTAAACCCTCGTTTAAATAAAAAATGTTTAAGAGTATTATATGTCATTTAAATGAATGATAAAATTAGGAAATAAATTAAATTTCAATATCAATTATGTCCACTCTAATTAGTGTTTTCTCTTTGACAAGACATTCTTTTGTAATTTTAAAACAAGGAATTTTATTATGCAATTATAAAAACAATCGTCAACTCATCATTTATGCCTTTTTGCGGTATTTTTAATACACGTGTCTATCAACATACGAAACAATTTAATTTCCACGGTAATTCTATTAATATATATACATCAAAACTAGTGTTTTTTAAGATTCTGCGTCATCGAGATTAGAGACACGTAGGCTTGTCTTTGACGTGCAAAATACACGCGATAAAGTACAAAAAAAAATATATTTACTCGTAAACAAATTAGCAAAATTTATCAACATAAAAAATCGGGAATTCCTGATAGAAATTATTTGTTCTTCTGTAGCTGAGACCACAGAATTCTTAATGAGACGAAAAAGGTCGCCACCGCACATTGAAATATTATTTTTTAAAAATTCCGAACACTTCAAGACTTTTTTTAAATGTCTATCTGAACATTTTTAAATCTATTACAAGGAAAATCCAATTGATCAGAAACTTTCCTTATTGCAATCATGATGAGACCGATAAAAGGTATTAGTTACTTATAAGAAAATCACAGAATTAATTACATGCTCAGTCTAATTGACCCATAATTGTCGTCCACTAATCAACGTAACAATTCTACAATCTCAAATATACAGTTTTCTTTACAGCACGTGAAAACATCGTGATATTAAGCCTCCCTGTTTATGCTTGATGAGATTAATGGAAAATTTCAAGCCCTACAAAAACATCCATTGCGTTAATGTTATTTGATGCAGAATACAAAAGAACGACTCAATCCGCGCCATTTTCAAACAATTCTTGAAGAGGATCTAATTCCTCAGATAAAAGATAAAATAAAAAAAGCAGATAAAATAAAACAAAAGATAAAACAATAAAAAAATAGAATAAAAAAATCTTCGTACATTTGACTGTTTAGTAAACAAAAACAATTTTTAATATTATCATTATGCTTTTGTTTTGCGAGAAACAATAACAAACAAAAATATCAAAAATGTTTTCAATTACGAAGCTGATATTATATGAGATATTTCTAATAAAAATAGTGTGAAATGACTCTCCATTGGTCGATTCAAATCAGCTCATTACATTCTCTCAAATGTTTGCTGATTTAATCTGGACTTCTCATTGCACTGTTTTGGAAACCGTTGAGTGTGCAAAAGGAAGTTGATAATGAATAACGATTTAGAAATAAACGCATGGGTACAAGTACAATCTGTGATCACGAGTTTGTTGCCTGATGTGTTTCTCACTACAATGTCTAATCTTTTTTTTTATTATCAAAAGTTTTGCTTCTTTGCCTAATTCATTCTCACCAAGCACCGGTTTATCAATCATAAGTGTCGTAGATCATGTCACTACTAATTCAATTATAAAATTTTAGAATCGTCACACTACGAATTATTATTATTCTTAATTAAATGTATTTCTCATGCTGATAAGAGGCTACATATACATATATGTATATTGTATACTTATGTTTAATGTTTAATCTTTCGGTTTGTCCATAAACTACATTTACTATAATTTAGAGGCGGGGGGCACAAAAAAACTACTGTTTGTACAGTAGTAAAGGCG